>JBBUKS010047306.1:0-10296 GCA_038050645.1 Hedychium gardnerianum
CCATTCATGAAAATTCCTTGATTTCCAATCGAGGAGAGATGTCCAAGTTTGGTTTCGAGGGATACCGGATCAACCACTCCGCCACTTACAACTTCGAGAGAACGTCGGCTCCACATCGCCTCTATGTTCCTCGTTCCTCTCGCGACGATGGAGACAACTATGAGGATCCAGACCTCGACAACATTGAGTACGATCAATCAAACTCTCCCAATCGTCCGATCACAGGAGACGACGACAAGATCGAAATATTTGGTGATCCAATTTATGACGAGCATGAAATAGAAGAAATTAACGACACCACCCTCGCTCTCGTAGCGGCCGAACCTTCCCAATCCCTCCATCGTACCCTCGATCCAGGGCAGCACGTCGTGGGCTTCAACCCCACCTACAACTAGCTCTGGACCCATCTATGGCCTCACTCACCCATTCGCCAAGGACGGCGTCGGCCCGGGCATGCGAAATCGCAAACTCGGATTCAACAATGATGCCTCCCTCGGAGATAAATCCGCAGACGAGTTTGCCCACTCAGACGACGACGAGCCTGGCTCATCCTCTCCAGGCCCGCCTCTAATGGTTGGGTCACCTCTTCCGGCGGACTATACGACATGGACGTCGACACCGCTATCCACCAAATCGCCCATGACAAGAAGTACTACCCTACAACTGAAGAAGTATACGGCGAGATTGTGGAAACCCTTGTGATGGACGAGGACGAACAATCTCTGGAACAACCCATTATCAAGCCCTTTCGCACCCTCAAGTTTGAGGTCGAGGTCAAGGAGTCCTCTATCTACATTTTCACCGAGTTCTTACTAGGTCTAGCTTTCAATCTTTCATCAATCCACAATGTGGTGCTCGTGGGACACCTCCAGCACAAGAAAATTCATGGACATGTTGGTTCAACAGACCCACGAGATCTCTACCTTTGACTCTCAAAGCGAGTGGCTTGTGGGTGTGTCTGAGGAGACCACTACTGGTGTTCAGCGGCTCTACCAGATGCAAGATAGCGGTACCCTTCTCTTCCCCGCCATCAATGTGAATGATTCCGTCACCAAGAACAAGTTCGACAATCTATATGGATGTCGCCACTTTTCCCCTAATGGCCTGATGAGGGCTACAAATGTTATGTTGCCAGCAGAGTCGCGATGGTATGTGGTTAACAAGGGTTGTGCTGCTGCTCTCAAACAAGATGGTGCTTAGGTTATCGTCACTAAGATTGTCATCTATGCTCTTCAGGCCCTAATGGAGGGCATTCCTATTCTCACTTTGGAGGTTGTTGCCAGACACTTCTTAAGGCAACTCGTTAAAGGATTGAAAGTACTACGTGAGAATAATCTCATTCATAAAGACTTCAAACCACAAAACCTTCTATTATCAACTGTGATGAAACTGTCGTTTTGAAGATTGACGATTTTGGTTTTGAAAGATACTTAATGCCTCAAGGGTTAGCTAACACACTTTGTGGTTCTCCTTTATACATGGCTCTTGAGATAATTTAGAATAGAAAGTACGATGCCAAGGCTGACTTGTGGAGTATTGGCACAATTATGTTCCAGCTGGTCACTAGAAAGCTACCTTTTGATGGTCATACTCATCGTCAGCTTTTTCTGAATATAATGACATCTCATGAATTACATTTTCTAGAAGATGCGAGTTTACATCCTGATTGTACACACATATGCAGGAGACTTCTCCATCAGAATTCAATTGAAAGGATGCCATTTGAAGAATTCTTCAATCACAATTTTCTAGCCACACCAATGACAATTGAGATACCTAGTGAATCTGAAAACTCTCTAGATGAGGTTGCAGATGACGCTAATCTATCACTTTTATCAGATGTTTCTAACTCGAAGATTGCAAGCATGGATAAGAGTTTTACATGCTTAAATAGTTTAAGAGTTCTCAACTCATTGAAATTCATCAAACAAGACTATGTTCTTATTCATGCTAAGTTTGCATCCATGGAGGCTTGTACATCTTCTTTGGAGCATCATTGAATGAAGATTTTATAAATATTATACCCAATTGCAGATTGAATATAACCAGAAGAGGATATGTAGGTCCAGTTAAATCTGAGGAGTGACTTATGCTTTCAATACATCAAGCAGACACCATGGACAGTCATGTTCCTTCTCTTTCCACACCGTCACAAGCTTCTTTTATTGCATTCAAAGAATTGCATGAGACAATAACAATGCATCTTTTCTCTAGGATTCAGTTTCTAAGTCAATATGTCAATGCTCTAATAGAATTAATAAAAAAAAGCTTGATGTTAGATTGAGTCTGGAATCATTTTCCTCAGAACTAGTGATATTAACTATTTGAAAATTAATTATTCAGCTGCGCGACACAATGATGATGTTAACCACTAAAGTAGACTTTCTCAACCAACAATGTCATCAAAGGGATGACATCTCTCAAAATATTTTAGAAGAATTAGATTTCACAAATCCAATACAAGTTTTCTCTTGGGCTGAGAGAGGATTTCTTATTGCATATGACCGAGTTGAAAAGTTATCTAATATTGTTCAACATTCGGATGATGAAACAGAGATGCTAGATGCAATGAAAATTATATTCCAGATGACTTTAACAATTGGTAAAAATGGAGCTATGGAAGAGTTTATGGAACAATTGAGTAAAATAGTCAACACTAGGCAGTCCCTCATTTTGGCCAAGGTGATGTTAGAGGATCTTCCTCCCATTCTACCACTTATGAGACGACTTTTTCTTTACCAATATTTGAGGACTTTGGACCTTGAAGACACTATCTTGAACTCGAGGACGAGTTTTTTTTCAACCCGGGGCATCTAATGTAGGAGCATCCAGCAGCATGACCAATTTATATTCTTCGATATGGTTACGTTCCCCTTCGAGTTGTAATTAGAAGAAAATGAGACTACTAGCCTCCCTTTTGGGCTGATCGAGACTACCAACAAGGAAGATGACCAATCAGTGGACTCCTGATACATTTGCGCTCTATTCGGAGTCTGGTCGAGAAGGAATCGACTTTCTAATAGCCGCCAAAACTCTAAAATTGGTCTTTTAACCTTTTCTTTTATTTGTTTTAAATTTTTAGGATTAATTTTCTTTTCTAAAAATTAATTTAGATTTTATCTCCTATTTTTTAAGAATTAGTTTTATTTTCTAAAATTTAGTTTAGATTTTATCTTTTTTTTTTGGGATTAATTTTTCTTTTTTCTTTTTTCTATTATGATTTTTTCTTATTTCTTAGACTATTTAAATAAGGGTTAGTGCTCTTGTAAAAACATGTTGATTTTGGTTTTGATTTCAATATAATTTTTTTTTGTTTAAACCTAGAGGTGACTCCTCTTTGTTGGCGAATCCCTTTTTTCCTATGGTTTCTTTGCAACTTCTATTCGAACGTCGCACTCGGAGATTTCTCTCCTGCGCCAAATGTTGCATGGTTTCACAACAAATGCTTGCATGACCTGACATTGACCCCAACAATCCAAGACTGCTAATGATTGTTTGTCATATTCAATGAATACTAAAAGGAAAATAAAATGAAAATAAATAACAAGCAATGAGAAGCCTTACAAGTATTGAAGTACAAAAAGACTAGTAAAAGATTTGGTTATTTCCCTAGTCAGCCCACTTTATGACAGTTTACTATAAAACAATAGTGACTGATAATATATTATAGACTTTTCAAATAGTGGAATCCGATAGTTCAAGATTAACCAAATCACTAACCAAGTTGACTACCAACTTAGCTCAATTTTTGACTAACATGATCCTTTACATGTCATATTTTGAGTTGTAGCATTGACAATTTTGATACAAAAAGCACAAAAACATTTACTATGCCTGCTTGAGCTGGTTGATCCACCCGAACTACTACACTTGGTGCCGAGGCAGTCCGACTATCTAAATTGCTGATCGAATTGCCTTAACTGCTAACCAAAGTGCCCAGACGACAATTTGAAATTTGTTATTTATTCTTTGTAAGAAGGTGGATTAGTTGCATATTGAAAAATTATACTTAGCACAAGTAGTTTGTTGTTACTTTCCCAACCAAGTCTTTCTTGTCTAGTCTCACTAGGATTTTGCTTTTGTTAGCCAAGACTTCAATTGCATACTCCCACTAGAACTTAGCCATTGTATGGTTCTCAATTAAGACTTCACCTCTTGTCAAGTAATCTACACTTGCACACTTGATACAAACCGTTAGATCAACACAAGATTAATTTTAAACTTAGCCATGAGAATGTCAATTCCACTCTTAAATCCACCATCAACTCTTAGGATGACTCTTTCTCGCAGACCATTTTTGAATAAGTGTATGGAAAATATCATTTGTTGATCACATGAAGAAAATAAAACAAACACTTTAAGGACTTAGTGCAAAAGTATTTGAAAACCTGATGGGTTTAAGTTAAACCAAGTTCCCAGGGTCCTCCGGCATGTTTCCAGTTCCCCCATCATGTCCTAGAAATCTTTGTCAAGAAAACAACTTTGCTTTAATCATTTCCTAGATACAATTTATGCACTAGTGGTTTTACACATAAACAAATTTGTATATTGCATGCAAAATTACTATTGGGAGCCTGACGTGAATGCGTGGAATTGACATGTTTTCAAAATAATGCGTAGCGGAAATAAACATAATAAATTCTAATTTATTACACACATGTAAGATACAGCAAGTGCGGACATAACCGCAAATTAAAATTTTACGAAAACTAAATTAAACCTTTTAATATAGTTATACCTGCGAGTTAATTTTTGAACTTTATAGATAGTGTTTGCTAGCCTTACAAGGCTAGCCTCTTCCGAAATCAACCAAGCGACATTATCAAATCTCGCTTGTATTCGTATATCTTCAAGATGACTTTGCTAAGTCCAAGTCGTGTTTCCTACAATCGATGGCGAATCAGTGTCGGCAAGAGAAGGGGAGAAGAGGGGAGAGAAGAGGGAGAGTTTTGGAAAACCTAACTCATTAGCATATTTCTCTCCCTATGGGAGAGTATTTATAATCTCTTTTCTATGACTTGGGGAACAAGTCATCTCCTAAGCCCAACCCATTAAGCTCTTGGTTTGGTTTAAGACAAAACCACTTGGTTTAATAATCAAACCAATTTGGTTGATTTGATTATTGAACCAAAGAGTGTCCATCACATCTTCAAAAGACATGACACATCCGCGCTTCCGTTCTGACAAATAACTTTCCATATTTGCCGCTCATTTGGTCCAACCAAACTTTGTCTCTCTCAATCTGAGGATCTAATTCTCAAGCTTATTTTAAAATTTTCGGATAAACTCATAGTGCGTGTAACAAGATATTCTCATTCAGCTCCTGAAGATTAAATCATATGTAAACCAAATGAGGTTGGAAATAATTCAAACCAATTACTAATGAAGATTAAATGTGAGTTATCTTAGATACCTGAAGATCCATCATGGCCATATAACGTTGCATGGATACTTGGTATTGATGAAGATTGTGCATGATCTTTTTCTCCTGCATGAAAAAGATGCAAATTTCAAACTCGTAATAGGAAATAGAATTATTTTACTTCTTCTTAGGTAATTATAAAATACATACAAACCTGAAGCTCTTGATTGATTTATCTGTAATATGAAATACAAGGATGAAGCATAAGTAAATAGGAATTCATACTCACATAATGGGAAACTAGGATGTTAACAGGCAAATACACAAGTCAACAAAATCAAAATCAAACACATTCAATAGACCAAATCAACTAATTGAGATTAGGAAGTAAAACCTCCCTAGCACCGAGGAATAAGAAACTATGTTTTGCCAATGTTCCACCAACTATTTTTAAAGTGCCAAAAAGCCTAAATAGAAGTTGTGAATAAGCATATTGAATGGTTCATAAACATGTGGAGATAATATAACGTGAGTGATTCAATTTAAACAATTTCATACAACTATAAAGGAAGAACCTAAAGTCTAAAACAATAGAGCTAAAATCAATTACTTACATTGAAGACGATCCCTTTTAAAGGTAGAATGTTCCAAAGAAACTAGCATGTGAAAAAAATTATATAACAAGAATCATAAAGAAATAATAGGCTAAATATAACTCACAGCGGATGGACGAACTCTACCAAGTGTAGAATATAAAGCAAGTTTGCTACAAGGAATGATTTTGGGTGACAAGAAAAAAAAAGAGACCATGGTTGAAATGATCTCAACAGAGAAGGACAATGTATAATAGGCGAGTGAAGAAGGTGGAGACAAGGAAAAAACAAACGAACAAGAGAAATGGGGGAAATAGTAACATCCCTTGCCTAAGGCACTTCCGCTTCTTCTATTGCGCAACCCAACCAAAGATTATTTTCATGAGAGAATTAATTTCATTAGTCATGTAATATTTTTCTACCTATATATCTTACACCAATAACATTCACAAATTAACCCACTAACACCATATATTCACCAAAGGTCCTCATCACTCCTAAAGTTGATCTCTAGATATCTTAAATCATGAAATTATTATAAATATATCCCTTTGTTTTGTTCCTTATAGCAAGATACTCGCACGCTTATTCTAGATATTCATGTTGTTGTGATAAAGCATGCTAGTAAGTTTAGTGATCTATCCTCTCCTATCCGTAGATAGCATGAAGTGAGTAATATTTTTATTGGAAGAGTTTGAGTGTTGGCTTAGTTTAAGGATCTCTTCATACTATGCTTGACTTTGATGATAGATACTTCCGAAAATAGTTATGATTATTAGAACCAGACTAGTATACTTGTTTTCCTTTTGACTTCTCTATTACATTTTGGTTACTAGATAACCTCAGTTCATGTCAACTCAATGAGAAAAATCTATATCCCCAAAAAAAAAAAAAATGAGAGAGAGAAAAGATTGAGTTAAAAAAAAACATGCACAAGAAAAAAAAGAGGAGAATAAAGGATATAACAATAGTTCTCGTGAGTGAAAACTAACAAGTTACCCCTTTGAGACCAAGTTAGGTTACTGGAAAATAACTGTTATGTTTCTCTTGATACCTAGTATTCCTTTAAGACCTTGTGTAGTTTGAGAGAGATGAAATTTGCAAGTGACAGGTGTTGATTCAACCGCAAGTGCACATGGCTAAGTCGTTAAGTAATAAAAATATCGATCCACAAGGACTGTGGATTAAGCACTAGCGAGTTCACAAAGTGAATTATCTAGACAGTCGAAGTTGGTTGCGAATGCTTTAGAACTAGAGGTTGAGAGAGAGAGAGTGGTTGAGAGGTCCATGATGGGGGAGGTTGGTTGTTAAGAGAGAGAAGTTGGTTTGGGAAGGCGATCCTAGGACTTAGGTTTATTTTTCATCTTCATACCTCCATGTTTACAATCTTGTAGGGATTTCTAACCAAACTACTGGCGAAAATCCCGTGAAGGTTACCCCGGAGTGCTTACACCATTTTCTCCCAAATGTTATTAAGTAGAAGAGGTAACATAGAAAGTCTAGTTAAAGGACTATCCTCTGTCACTAAGGGCTCCCCGGTCATACATTCTAGATTACACAAGTCACATCCTAACATTGAATTAGTGAAAATCCATTAAACTCTAATTAGCTAATCCCTTATGGAGAATTTGCCTCATTTTAAGGTGATGACTCTTGAAAGTCCGGTTAAAGGACTACCCTCTATCACTAAGGGTATCCCCGATTATACAATCTAAAACATCTCACCTACATGGTGATCAATCTTTCATATCCACATCATTCACCATACACATATTACATCAAACACATACTAGGCATAACACACATGGAACAAGTCATAAGCACTTCATAGAATAAGGAAATTGGCATATCTATAGTTCATACATCAACATCACATCATAATTACTTCCTATATCCTAGAAGTCGGAGGACTACTCCATAGCAAAGAAGAAACAATAAAAAGACATGAAGAAAGACATTCTATAACTCAATACATAGAGAAGAGAGAAGAGAATGCTTATCAATGTGATGTCGATGTATTTGGGAGAGTCTCCTTGCTCCGGAGGTGGACAAATCATCGAGATGGATGGGGATGATAGCTATAGGGTTTCCCCCTATGGGGAGAACCCTCTCCCAAGGAGGGGGGGGGGGAGCCCCAAACAAAAGATGGGTCATGCAAATAGTCTAGATTTGCTAGGTTTGTTAGGCTCCACCAAAATAAGATTTTCACCCATTAGATCACTTTATCTCGAGTTGGACTCTGAACCAAAGTTGTATCTCTTGAAATTATCTTCAATTTTATTAGTTGAACACCCCAAAACTCTAACCGAGCCAAAATTTATAGTGGTTTAAAGTTTGGTCTATAGTCTGGGCAGAGGAACCGACATGGCCATGCCTGGGGGCCATAATCGTGCCTTTTAGCAAGGCTAGAATGTGGTTTCTTCTGTTACACTCTAAAATAAAGTTGTAGATCTCCAAGTTATCTACATTTTGGTAGTTGATTTAGCCTGTGTCTAAAACTGTGTGGAAAGGTATGATTATTTTACTTTTGGTCTGTAGTTTGCCCAGGATTGGACACGACCCTATGACTCACGTGACATGTCCGTGCCTCACATGCACGACCGTGTTGTGGCAAGTATGCTGGAGTGGAGCACGACCATGTCTCTTGGGCACGACCTTGTCATGGGGGCTATTGGATTTGCTGAGGGACACATCTGGAAGAGAGATACGACCATACCTTTGTACACAATCGTGCTGTGGGAGCTGCTAGAATGTCCATGGAGATCTTCTGAAGAAGCACGACCATGTCTTTTGGCATGGTCTGGCCGTGGGGGCTTCTAGAAATATTGAGTGGAGCTTCTGAAGAGGCATGGCCGTGCCTTTGGGCATGACCTTCCCGTGGGAGCTTCTGGAGGTCTGTCCATGGGTGACTTTAGAGACACGATCATGCCCTTTGACACTACCATGTCATCGCCAATATAGGCACGACCATGCCTTGAAGAGGCATGACCATGCTTGTTGAGTTTTGCTCCCCAAGCTTTCTCCAATATTCATTTTGCTCTATTTTAGCTCCAAATTGTGTCCTATAAATGAAAATACAAAAAGAGCATATCTCCTAACTAAAGGAGTAAAAACATGATAATATAATGAGATAGGGTGTGATAATGTAGATCATAATCAATGAAATACACGTAGATGTGCAACAAACAATATCTAAAAGCATATATAATCTACGCACATCACACCCCCAAACTTAAACCTTTGTTTGTTGATGTGCATAGATTATATATGTTTTTATACATTGTTTGACACACATCTTCTTACATTTAATTGGCATGATCTACATTATCTCACCTCATTTTATTATGTTATCATGCTTTTTACTCCATATCGTTCAGAGATTTGCTCTTTGCGTGTTTTCATTTACAGGATGTATTTTGGAGCAAAAAGAAACTTTTACAAAGAGCAAAGTAGAAAAACAGAGCAGAAAGAAAAACAGCGAGGAAAAATGCACAGGCCATGCCTCCCAAGCATAGATGTGCCTCAGATGCAGTAGAAGCTTAAGTCTTGGCCATGTCAATCAAACATGGTCGTGTGACATACATGAAGGAGGCCAAGGCACGGTCGTGTCTCCCAAACATGGTTGTGTGTCAATCCTGGGAAAACATGAAGCATGGCTATGTGTCCCAGACACAGCCGTGTCTCACTTACAGTGCATCCTCAAACCAGGGCGGTGCCTACACCCATCTTAGCCTCAAGTTCTGGCCATGTCTCCCAGACAAGGTTGTGTGCCAGAATAGATATGGGTCATTCCCCATGCCTATAAAAGGAGTATTTTGCCCCTTTCTCAAGGGAGGTGGTTCTTTCCTTCTAGGGAGAACACTAGGTCCATCCATACTCCACTTTTCAGACATTTCTCTAGCGATCCAAGGCGGACTTCTCCGATCCATCATCATCCAAACAAGAAGAGCACTCCCAAAGACCAAGACAACATCCAGCTAAGCATTCCTTCACTTCTTTCTTCTATACTAGGGCTTGAATGCTTCTTTCTATGTCTTTGTATTTCTTTCCTTGTCTATGGAGTAGATCTCTATATGAACTATGTATTTCTTTCTATGTCTTTGTATTATGATTAATAATGTATGAACTATGGATATGCCAATTTCTCATTTTTATGAGATGTTACCTCTTATGCTATATGTATTGTGTCTTGTGCATGTTTGATGAAATATGTATGTGAATGATGCATGTAGTTCTAAGGTTTTGCTTCTATGTTAAGGTTGTTACTGTTAGTAGAAGCCCTAGAGCCAATCATGTGATGGTTGACGAAAGGACTCATTGTATCATATTCTTGTATTAATA
>JBBUKS010047317.1:0-29696 GCA_038050645.1 Hedychium gardnerianum
GACACAAAATGTGTTATACCAATATCTGGTAAGCCATTAGATAGGAAAAAAATGTGAATATAAAATTATACAAATTTTGATTTAGTGTCAGGTCATGTCGTTTGTGCAATTTTGTCCAAATGTGTTCATTGTTAGGTCACGTCATCTGCACACACAAAAAGTTTGTTCAGTGTCAGGTCATGTCGTCTGCTCAACTTGTCCCGATGTTGTCATGGTTGTGTCACGTCATCTGTGTAATTTTGTCCAAATGTGTTCATTGTTAGGTCATGTCATCTACACACAAAAAAAATGTGTTCAGTGCTAGGTCACGTCGCCTGCTCAACTTGTTCCGATGTTGTCATTATTGTGTCACGTCGTCTATGTAATTTTGTCAAAATGTATTCATTGTTAGGTCACGTCATTTGCACACAAAAAAAGTGTGTTCAGTGTCAAGTCACGTCGTCTGCTCAACTTGCCCCGATGTTGTCATGGTTGTGTCATGTCGTCTGTGTAATTTTGTCCAAATGTGTTCATTGTTAGGTCACGTCATCTGCACATAAAAAAATATCTTCAGTGCCAGGTCACATCGCCTGCTCAACTTGTCCCGATGTTATCATTGTTGTATCACGTCATCTGTGTAATTTTGTCCAAATGTATTCATTGTTAGGTCACGTCATCCGCACACACAAAAAGTATATTCAGTGTCAAGTCACGTCGTCTGCTCAACTTGTCCCGATGTTGTCATTGTTGTGTTACGTCATCTATGCAATTTTGTCCTAATGTGTTCATTGTTAAGTCACGTCATCTGCACACACAAAAGTGTAGATATGACATACATTATAAGTACATACCCCAAAAGAAGCATGTATCTCATCTATTCAATTATCTCAGAAAATGGATAACAACAATAAAGGTTCATCAAATTTATCATCTTCAAGCTCTGATGATGATAACTATACGTAAATCTTTGGTGCAAGGCAGTTTGGTGCAAGACAACAATTGGTCACTCAGGTGATTTCCACCAACAATTAAATTATCTTGAATTATCTCAATCAAGAAAACAACCAAAGCATGCATCGAGGCTCAATTCCTAGTCATAACTTGATCAATCATAATCGTGAAGTTGCTGATTGTAATCTATTCAATGATTATTTCACCGAAAATGCATTGTATAATGATGCAATGTTTCGAAGAAGATTCTGAATGAGACGGAATTTATTTATGCATATCTGTGATGTTGTTAGTAATCATGATAACTATTTTATACAGAGAAGAGATGAGCTTGGAAGACTTGGTTTGTCAGGCTTGCAAAAAATAACAGCTACATTTCGGATATTGGCGTATGATGTACCAGCAGATACTACTGATGAGTATATTAAAATTGGGGAATCGATTGTCATTGAAAGTGTGAAACGATTTTGTCGTGCTATTGTTAAAGTTTTTGGAGGATAGTACCTATGATCTCCAAACGCTCACGATGTTGCTAGTCTACTTTAGATTGGTGAGCAACGAGGTTTTCCAGGTATGTTAGGTAGCCTAGATTGCATGCACTGGAGGTGAAAAAATTATCCAACAACATGCGCAAGACAATATTCTGGTCGTAGTGGAAAGCCAATAATTATTTCAGAAGCTGTAGCTGATTATGATATGTGGATCTGACATACGTATTTTGGGTTGGCAGGATCGAATAATGATATTAATGTACTTGAGTCTTCTCATTTTTTTGCCAATCTTGCTAAAGGTATTACTATTTCTGCTCGTTATGTCATTCAAGGAAAAGAGTACAATATGAGTTGTTATTTAGCTGATGGTATATACCCAAAATGATCAATATTTTTTCAAACGATTCATGTTCCACGAGGTCGAAAGAATAAATTATTTGCAATGAAACAAGAAACGTGTAGAAAGAATGTTGAGCGAGTATTTAGCGTGCTCCAATCACGCTTTGCAATTATTATAGGACCTTCACGTTTTTGGCAGAAAAATATTTTACATGATATAATGACATCATGTATTATTATGCATAATATGATTATTGAAGATAAACATGATTTAAATGCACCAATCGTGGAACACTTTGAGGTACCGACTTCGGATGTTGAGCCAGCAATAGATGATGGTACTCGATTTGAAGAGTTTCTAGTTCGATACAGTCAAATCAAAGATACAAAAGTTTATATCACCCTTCGAAATGCATTAATTGAACATTTATGGAATAATATATTAATTCTGAAAGTTGAAGTCTCATAATATTATATTTTCAATTCAGTGTTATTGTAATATTATATTTTTAATTAAGTGTCATTGTTTGTTTTAAATAAAAAATAAAAAATTATTTTAATTATCATGTAAAATTATTAATAAATTAAAATATATGTTGATAATTAAATTATGAATAAGATAAATAAAATATTATAATGAATATATTTTTTTGGTGTGATATAGTATAAATAGGTTGGAATTGAAATTATGTTTGGTGTTGAAATTATATTATTTTGGTGTGAAAATTACATCAAATTTGATGATTATGATTAGAGGTTATCTAAGAGATTGGATAAATTTTTGTGCAATTATAGTTTGAATCCCTCATAAAATATATAATGTTCGTATCACTCGTGAGAAATTAATCGGTTGGATTAAAGAAAAATACTTAAATCAACTTATATTAGTATATTTTTTTTTTCAAAAAAAATGATAATAACAATGATAGAATAAATAAGAAAGTACGGTGAACATAAAAAACGTATTTATATAAAAACTATAACGTTTATTTTCATCAATTTATTTCAAAATTAATATAAAAAAATAAATCACGATATTTATTAATCTGAATAGTAATTAATACATAAAGAAAAATAAAAATCTGACTATAAACCAAAATTTAATTTTTAAATTTCATAATGATAATAATTCATATATTAATCATCAATTCATTTCGTGAAAAAAAACTTATTTATTATGATGTTACATATCGTTCTAGATTTAATAAATATCTTTATGCATGTGTTACCCCTTATGTATTATTCCTGCTTTCGGAACTGGTTTTATATTTTCGTGTTATTTTTATTTTCAATATCTTTTATAACTATTTTTTTTTTAATTTGGAGAGAATAAGTATCTTCTATGTAAAAAATAAATTTGGAAATACAATAATTTTAACAAAATAATGCAAAATGTATTATATTAATTATTATTATTTATCTAATGTAGCGTTGCTTCGCTTGTGAAATTTTACTGTAGTCTCTACTACAATAGCTTGATGTATAATACACCAACCGAAGAAGAGCTAAGGTAAAAGAATACATGAACTAGTGCATTAAGTTTATAGGAAAAAAGAATAACCATTGTATTCTTCGTTCTGTCAGAAATAAAAGTTCACGTATTATCCACTCTGACCTAACTACACGTAGATTTATTTTTAAATTCTATTAAAAATTTCTCATAGTAATGGACTTTGGATTTTTTAATATATTTTTAATATAAAATTTTAATTATATTTTTAATAATTTTCTTGTCAAATAAAGATTATTATTCTTATAGTTCCAATCTCTTTGAAGTATCCAATCATTTATGACATGTTTTAAATTTCTCTTCAAATATTCGATCATTCTTCATTTGCTTCGAGTCTCTCATTTCTTCATTCAAAATCATTCCATTAACATAATTCGATTTGAATCATGATTCTAATATTAATTGTTAAAATTAAAAAAATTCATATATATATTTTTTTTATGAATTATTATTAATGTATAACTTTCATGGTATTCCTAACCCATTCAGTACTAGTAAAGTAAAAAAGCTCAGTTCAAGCTCAAATAAACCTCAAACATGATCATATTATCATAGAATAAGCAACTTGATCAAGTTATCAACATGATATTAGCACCTCATAATTCACGGACAACTTATTTATAAACTGATACGGAGATAAGTTAGGATCCATACAGTAGGTCCTTGATCCGGTCAACAGAAAAGTCATGTGGCAGGATCAAGATTTGATCAATACAAGAACCATGTGACGTTTTCCAAGACTTGGTCAACATAACCTCCATGTGACATATCAACAAATCCTTTGGCTGGTCCCGACTTCTGATGGATTCCGACTCCTGATTGATCTCGATTCTTGAAGGATCTCGACTCCTAGTGGATCACAACTCCGGGTGGATCCCGACTTCGAGTGATTCTCGAGTTATCGACTATCCGACATGCGATAATTACTAACATTAAAGGACATGATAATTACAAACACATTCTTTAATGCTCCTTAATACTCATTAAATACTTCTTAATGCTTCTTGAATAACCTCTCTATATAAGAGAGGGGAAGACACCAAAGGAGGGGACTGAAACCTTACTTTATGCATATTACTTATTTTCGACTTTTCATTATTATAAAACCTCCAAGCTTACTTAGGCATCGGAGAGACCTCATCGGAGTACCTCCCGATGAGCCTTATGATGTGTGTTACTCTATGCAGGAAATTGTCGCGCTTCGAGAAGAAATCAAGGAGGAGGCCTAGACGTCATCATTCTTGCTGTCGAGATGAACTTCTGCCGCCGCGTCATCGTGGTAAAATGTCTAGATCGGCACCGGGGTGGACTTCTACCGCCACGTCATCGTGGTGAGATGTTCAAATCAGATCAAATTGACACCGTCTGTGAGAAACATGAGCAAAAGACGTTGAGCGATCACTCAGACGATTTTCTGAACCGTTCAATCGAAGCATCTTGGGCGGATCTGTGTTTCTTTCATCATGCCAGATTTCTAGCAAATCTAAATCATCACTTCCATCAAACTAACAACTATGCTTCTAGGTTACGAAAAGTCTCGATTTTTTATGAATTTGTTCTCATTTGTTGATGATTAATCTGTTTTATAGAATAAAGTTCAACACTAAGAGAACGTCTTCTCCAAAGACCAATTGTTGCTCTCAATCACAAGCAGAGAGATTGAGGGGGAAGTAGCTAGGACGCATGGGTTCAGGCCACATGGGAAGGATGATTTCCACTTTTACAAGCAATTCCCCGACGCATCCGCAGTCTGCCTGTGAGGTCGCATCGCCAGAAGGGAATTGAGAAGGTCTGTCGAATCTACTTTGACTTACGACTGCAATCTGTGGACCGCGAGAAGTCATTCCTGCTTGAACCTTCCGTTTTGTCACCAACACTGACTCCTTTGCTATTCTCCCTCATGATTCAGCCTTCGTCACTGCTGCCTTCGCCGATCGCGTTTGCCTGGAAGTTGCACATACTGCTATATGCAGTTGTTATAGGTTGTTAGTATTGTTATTTCCAAATAAAAGATGGTAGCAATGTAGTTTGCAAGTTCTCTATGCAATGACACGGAGAAGGTGTTCGACGTAATGTTTGAATCAAACATAGGCTGCTCTATTGGATTAGTCGCCTCATGTATCTTTCGATTTAAGAAGTCGGTGATGAAACCTCATCGTATACGAAGTGCAATACTCACAATCTGCATTTATAGATTCGATGTTAAACCCGACCTTAATTTGAATTGAGTTATGATAAAGTTCAAATCATTTCGTCAAAATGTGTACAAGACAAGGTTCGACAAAGTTTTTTCATTTTCAAGGTGGCCTATAACATTATGAATATTTTTATATCAATTTTCTCATTCCACGGTGATGCAAAGAGTTTAAATCATTATTTAAGTCGGATCAATATTACAAAATGTTTGGTATATATTTATATCGGTACAAAGATTTCATTGAAGCTACTCAATTTGGGTCATATCAGCGCTTATCAGTATATTCTGCGACTAATTATTCTTTCAATTTGGACATAATCATCAAACAAGTTATTCTAATCCCGACTCTGCGAGCATTTAAGAATCTTATGATTGAATTTATCATTATATTCTCTCCGACTCCACCGATATTCGAGATTAAGCTAATATCTACCGGACATTTGCGGGGTCATCTCAAACACTACACATTCAGGTTCAAGCGCATATAGTTTTATTTTTTGAATATGAATTATAGCTTGGTCTCGCAGCTTTACTTGAAGGTACTTTGTGATAACTACGATATCACACAAATATTGTATCGCCCCCGTCCTTTGAAAAACCCAAAGTCTGCCGACTGAGATATAGTTGGGGTTGAGATCCCGACTGCGATATCAACTTCCCCTTTGCCCAAGGGTCGAGCATATATCGTATCATCACGTCCTTTTCAGGGCTCAACCTCCCCCGATCGCAGCATTATCGGAGTCGAACAGTCTCAGCTATGATATCTCGTTGTATCGCCGCCGTCTTTTGAAGGACCCAAACTCCTCCGATTGGGACATAGTCAGGGTTGAGATCCCGACTGCGATATCAACCTTCTCTTTGTCCAAGGATCGATCATATATCGTATCATCACGTCCTTTTTAGGGCTCAACCTCCCCCGATCGCGGCATTATCGGGGTCGAGCAGTCCCGGCTACGATATCTCGTCATATTGCCGTCGTCCTTTGAAGGGCTCAAACTCCCCTGACTCGAACATAGTCAAGGTTGAGATCCCGGCTGCGATATCAACCTCTCCTTTGCCCAATGGTCGAGCATATATCGTATCGCCACGTCCTTTTCAGGGCTCAACCTCCCCCAATCGCGACATTATCGGGGTCGAGACGTCTCGGCTATGATATCCCGTCGTATCGTTGTCGTCCTTTGAAGGGCTAAAACTCCCTCGACTCAGACATAGTCAGGGTCGAGATCCCAGGTGCGATATCGACATCCCCTTTGCCCAAGGATCGAGCATATATTGTATCGTCACATCCTTTTCAGGGCTCAACCTCCCTCGATCGCGGCATTATCAGGG
This sequence comes from Hedychium gardnerianum, assembly GCA_038050645.1. Classification (NCBI taxonomy): domain Eukaryota; kingdom Viridiplantae; phylum Streptophyta; class Magnoliopsida; order Zingiberales; family Zingiberaceae; genus Hedychium; species Hedychium gardnerianum. Next base: position 6,797 of record JBBUKS010047317.1, read on the forward strand.
TCGAGCTATCCCGACTATGTTATTTTCTCTCCGACTTCGCGGGTATTCGAGAGTTGCGAGATCGACCTTATCTATTCTCTCCAAACTCGGACATAGTCATGGATCGAGTTATTTTCTCTCTGACTCCACTTGTACTCGGGAGTCGCGAGATCGACTTTACTATTTTCTCTCCGACTCCACCGGTACTCGTGAGTCGCGATATCGACTTTATTATTTTTTCTTCGACTCCACCGGTATTCGGGAGTCGCGAGATCGACTTTACTATTTTCTCTCTGACTCCACCAGTACTCGGGAGTCGCGAGATCGACTTTACTATTTTTTCTCCGACTCCACGGGTACTCGAGAGTCGCGAAATCGACTTTACTATTTTCTCTCCGACTCCATCGGTACTCGGGAGTCGCGAGATCGACTTTACTATTTTTTCTTCGAGTACCGGTCCACCTGTACTTGGGAGTCGCGAGATCGACTTTACTATTTTTTCTTCGAGTACCGGTCCACCTGTACTTGGGAGTCGCGAGATTGACTTTACTATTTTTTCTCCGACTCCACGGGTTCTCGGGAGTCACGAGATCGAGTTATCTATCCTCTCCCGACTCGGACATAGTCGCGGATTGAATTATTTTCTCTCCGACTTCACCGGTACTCAAGAGTCGCGATATCGACTTTACTATTCTCTCTCCGACTCGCGGGTTCTCGGGAGTCGCGAAATCAAGTTATTTATCCTCTCTCGACTCGGACATAATCGCGGATTGAGTTTTTTTTCTCTCCAACTCCACCAGTACTCTTGAGTCGCAAAATCAACTTTACTATTTTTTCTCCGACTCCACGAGTACTCGGGAGTCGCGAGATCGACTTTACTATTTTTTTCCGACTCCACCGGTACTCGGGAGTCGCGAGATTTTTTTCTGACTCCACTGGCACTCGGGAGTCGCGAGATCGACTTTACTATTTTTACTCTGACTCCACGGGTACTCAGGAGTCGCGAGATCGACTTTATTATTCTCTCTCCGACTACGTAGGTTCTCGGGAGTTGCAAGATTGAATTATCTATCCTCTCCCAACTCGGACATAGTCACGGATTGAATTATTTTCTCTCCGACTCCACTGATACTCGGGAGGCGCGAGATCGACTTGACTATTATCTCTCTGACTCTGCGGGTTCTCGGGAGTCGTGAGATCGAGTTATCTATCCTCTCCCGACTCGGACATAATCGCGGATTGAGTTATTTTCTCTCCGACTCCATCAGTACTCGGGAGTCGCGAGATCAACTTTACTATTCTCTCTTCGACTCTGCGAGTTCTCGGGAGTCGCGAGATCGAGTTATTTATCCTCTCTCGACTCGGACATAGTCGCAGATTGAGTTATTTTCTCTCTGACTCCACCGATACTCAGGAATCGCAAGATCGACTTTACTATTCTCTCTCAGACTTCGCGATTTCTCGGGAGTCGTGAGATCGAGTTATTTATCCTCTCCCGACTCGGACATAGTCGCGAATCGAGTTATTTTCTTTCCGACTCTACCGGTACTCGGGAGTCACGAGATCGACTTTACTATTTTCTCTCAGACTCCACGGGTACTCGGGAGTTGCGAGATTGACTTTACTATTCTCTCTCCGACTCCACGGGTACTCGAGAGTCGCGGGATCGAGCTATCTATCCTCTCCCAACTCGGTCATAGTCGTGGATTGAGCTTGGCCTAGAGGTACTTAGCCACATGGACCTGGACATCCATTAAACAGAATACTTATTCCGTTAATCGGACTACACCCTCCTTCAACTAGACTTGAAGGGGATGCTTGTGATACGGAGGTAAGCTAGGGTCCATGTAGTAGGTCCTTGATCTAGTCAACAGGAAAGCCATGTGACATAATCAAGGTTTGGTCAATACACGGACGATGTGACGCTTTCCAAGACTTGGTCAACATAGCCTCCATGTATCAATAAATCCCCTGGCTGGTCCCGACTCATGGTGGATCCCGATTCCTGGCTGATCCCGACTCCTGGCTGATCTCGACTCCTGGAGGATCTCGACTCCTGGAGGATCCCGACTCCGGGTGGATCCTGACTTCGGGTGAATCCCGACTCATCGACTTCCTCGACTCCTGGAGAATCCCAACTCTTGGAAGATCCCGACTCCTGGTGGATCCCGACTCCGGATAGATCCCGACTTCGGGTAGATCCCGACTTCGGGTGAATCTCGACTCATCGACTTCCCGACATGCGATAATTACTAACATTAAATGACATGACGGTTATAAACACACTCTTTAATGCTCATTAAATAATTCTTAATGCTCCTTAATACTCATTAAATACTTTTTAATGCTCCTGAATGCTCCTTAAATACTTCTTAATGCTCCTTGATCTCTATATAAGAGAAGGGAAGACACAAAAGGAGGGGGCTGGAACTTTACTTTATGCATATTTCTGATTTTCTGTTTTTCATTACTATAAAACCTCCATGCTTACTTAGACATCGGAGGGATCTCACCATAGTACCTCCCAATGAGCCCTATGATGCGTGTTACTCTTCGTAGGAAATCATCGTGCTAGGGGAAAAAATCGAGAAGGCCTAGACATCATCGTTCTTGCTGCTGAAATAGACTTCTGTCGCCGCGTCATCGTGGTGAAATGTCTAGCTCGGCACCGGAGTGGACTTCTGTCGCTACGTCATCGTGGTGAGATGTTCAAATCAGATCATAAGCAACATGCTAAAAACTCAGAACGGCCAAAACAGGATGGGTTCAATGGCAACAACTGATAACCGAAAAGGTCAAGTCTGTTGAAACAATAGAACAAATGAGCAAGTTCACAAACTAGCAACGCCACAGGATTATATCACAATGCAATCCTACAGATAATCATGTTTCTTAATGAGCCGATAAGCAAGTTTATCGTGTAATAGCAGAACTTTACATCTTAAGCAGCTTTTTAAAACCAAAAATTTGAACTTACAGTTAGGCTCTGTAATATGTTCAGCTGAACTCGGTTGAAACCCTAGAGTAACATTTTTGCACAAGCAACATAAAGGGATGAGTTTCCCAAACAATTTTTAATGTAACAGAATTATATAAGCCATGAACCATGTTTTGGGTCAGCACAAATAGGGAAATGGTATAACACACAGCGGAACAATCTGGCGGGTAGATTGATAGAAACCTTAAATTTTCTTTCGTTCAGAAATGGAGCTTACCAGTCAAGTACCATGAATGGATGGCCAGGCTGCCAAAGGCCATGATGTTGGCTAGTGATGACAAGCCATGAATCATTCCGAACTTCTTGTTCATGGATTTGAGCTGTGGATTGGTTTTTGCTGCTTCCATGTTCTTTGACATGCCTACTTCATCGCCAATGTTTAGATCCCTCTCAACTTTGTGCCTCTTCTTCATCATCTGAGCAATTAAAATGGGCAAAATGGGCTTTAACATATGATTTGTGCCAATCAGAGTAACTGATTGTAACGAGTTGTTGAATTTAGTTAGAAATAATATTGCACAAATAACTATAAATTTAGCACACAGTGCATCTTGACAATGCAGTGAATGAATATCAGTTGAAATGTTTGTGTGCGTGGAGTATAAAAGACATTAAAACGAAGCTATATTTTCAGCATATTTTGTGATACTGTGGGTTATCGACTAAGAGAAATAGAGACAACAAACATGAATCAATACACTTCAAAGATACATGATTTATTTTCTAGTTAATCTAAGAATCCATGTCTTCCACATTACAATTAGTTATTGCAACGTATTTAAAGAACCGAATGTTGTGTTGGTGCAATTTGTACTACAAGTCAAACCCTAAGGTTTTGATGTATGACTAAAGGTTAAAGTTAGACTGTTGTTTTAACACCTTGAGCCAAGTGTGCAGGGTTAACTGACTTGACGGATCTAGAGGGCCAGACACCAGGCAGAAGTCCAGATTTTTAAACACGTGATTCACCCCCCCCCCCTCTCACGTGCTTTCGATCCTACATGTTGGTCTCATCTTCATAACAGAAATGGTATGAATCAAAGCTGAAGCTGGTGACGGTGCCATGACAGGTCAACACAGTGTCGGAGCCACCTAGGAAGAGAAAAGAATCCAGGATGAGAAGAAGAGGAAGAACTGAAGGAGAAGGAACAGGAAAAGAGGCTTCCTAGGTGGAAGTCATTTCATGGAAGCCTTGTTGATAAACAGAGAAACCCTCGCCCACACTCATGGAAGCCAGGCTATTTATGTCCCCAGCAGAAGTTCTATTGTGGTTGTTGCTATCTCGAACTTGTTTCACATGCCGGATGGTGGAGGACGATAAATTTCACTCGTGCCAAATGGTACTGAGCAGGTTTTAAAACTTGACTATGAAGTAAGATTTCTTCAATAGGCACATTTCAGAATTGATCTAAGCAGTTACAAATTCGACACGCAACAACAGACTGTAAAATCCTCTGTTGCGATCATGGATCTTTATGAGAAATATATCAATTGCCAAACAAATATTTGATCCGTTCATTACTTGCACATAATACAGCATAAGCAAGTAAACTACGAGATACTTTGAACACTAGAAATATTCTTAAATCGTCTTAGCAATATGAAGAAATAAATGGTTTTAGCAAATAATAGATGTCATAGTTTGTAGGAGTTGGCTGAATTGTACCTCAATAGTCATCGGGGTGAAGACAATCAGGTTAGAAAGGTTAAAACCAAGCGCAGAAAGGAGAAAACCAAGCTGATACTTCTCTGTTGTTGAAGCCGACCTCCATGGATGAAGATAAGCAAACGCAGCCACCGAAATCGCCGCGCACACAGAAACCATATTGAAGTAGGCGGGGAACATCTTGCCCTGTAGATTGCCGAACTGGTGCCTAGGCAAATACCTGCAACAAACGGATACAATTCACGTATTCATCGAACAAAGTATAGAAACAAATATCCTGTAGCAGAAAATTTTAAAGCTTTTGTGCCTGTATCACTCGATCGTAATCGGAAAAGGTGAGGATTTTAAAATTGAGTAATTACTTGAACATGATAATGCCGCCGATAAAGGTGACCCACAGGGCGGCGCCCCAGGCGGTGGCGAAGGCTAGGAGATGGCAGAGCTTGGCGGCAGTGACGGCAGCGGCGGGGGCTTCCGGGCCCGAGCCGAAGACATCGGGCTCGAAGACGACGCCGACCGTGAGGAACGCCACCGCCGTGAGGAAGCGAGTCGACCACCCCATCGGAAAGTTCCACGGGCGAGAGACGAATCTAGGGTTAGGGTTCGGGAGGAGGATTAGGTAGGTGGGGAAAGAAGAGAGACGCCGTCGGTGATGCACAGCTTGGACAGTTAAGACGAGGATTAGTTTCCGTTTATAGCACTTCAATTCGATGGAAGGGTCCGACGCTTCTAGAACGAGGGCAATATCGGGATTCCGTTATTAAATATTATTTGAGTCATCCGGCAGTCAAATCTTAGGGACATTTCATTAAAAAAATTATAAATTAATTGATAGATAAATAGCCTTCGTATTTTTTTATTAATAATATTAAGCACGAAAATTAAAAGGATATTTTTTTTATTAAAAATTAAAATCAACGACCGCTTCCTTTTTATTTATTATAAAAAATATCTTCTTCGTATATTTTTTTATTTTAATTTTATTATAACAATAAAAGATCATAATTATAATCGATATAATCTAATAGTTGCTATATAATTATAATAATTATGATTCCTATTATAATTTTATACTTACTATAATTACTATGTAGTTGTTATAATATTTATTACCGACTAACAACTACCTAAAAAAACAGAAAGAGACGTCCCATGTTAAACTGCCTTTGAATGTCTGACAAAAAAAATAATAATAAAAGTAAAATATTTGTGCAATTGCCCCAAAAATAAATTTATTTTCAATTTTTTCAGAAAGTCTCTTATTTATAAATTCCCAATGGAATCGAGATATACTATAATATCTTCTACCTCTAACTCCTATAAAAAAAATAATTAAAATTTAACTAAAATTTAAATTTCCAACATAGTTAATTAAAGATAAACCATAAGTAGGAGAAATTAAAATAATTGTTCCAACTAATCATGTATTTGGCACTCCATTGAGATTTAGTATAAATCAGGGTCAGATGCTTATAATTATTCACCGCACATGCAAAATTTATATTTGACTTGGTAAAAATAATTTTAAGTCGAAGAAAGGTCAACTCGACAGATTACCGTCCAGTGCAAAAACTGCAACATTTCAGAATCCATGGTTGAAGTTATCAACAGCTTATTATTCTTCCAATCAAAACTACAATTCAAAACCGTTCGACTTAAACAAAGAAATTAACGTGACAATAATAAAAAATCTTGCCAATTAATGGAAGTTCAATGCGTCTAAAATTTCATGTCTCGCTCAAATACAACAAGTGAAATCTCCAAGGATACTAAAAGTTCACTGACTAAAAGATGGATTGAGAGAACTCCAGTGATTGTGCATGAGCTACTAGCAACAATCTCGACATCTAAAGTTCATCCTGAAACAATCAAATGAACAAATTGTTATCATCATTGTGAAGATTTAAGAAATAAAATGACTACCATTCTATAACAGTTGATGGAATTATTATCAAACAGGCATTAGGATAAAGAGAATGTTACATGAGCAGTCTCCTTTTCCTTTTCTTCGGCATCTGAATCAGACTCTGCATCGTCTTCTGAATCATCTTCATCTTTATCCTGTTATTTTAAGGATATCGTCAAGTGACGTTAAGCATAGTTGTGGAGAAGATATGAGAATTGAGGAAAAAGTGAATTTGAATCTTACCTCTATATCTGACCCATCGTCTTTAGATTCCTGCCAAAACACAATTGTTGGTTAGGAAAAATACATATTGCCTAGCAAGGAGTCTACAACTTCTAAAAAAAATTGTCGGCAACGCAATCCATGTTCTGTTTGTCACTAAGTAATAAATTAGTGAATAAAAATGACAAACTCGAATCTAACTATTTCAGACCGACCACATGGACAGTTTACCAAGCATTAAACTCTTATGTAAGATGAGATGGCTTATAATAGAAAGGTAGAATTATATATAAACCCTATAAAATTTAAACAAAATCATAATCACACACAAAAAAGAGATCCTTGTAAAGATGATTATAACAAATTTAGGTCTTTTAACCACGGGTCAATGAAATGGAATTCCTACAAAATCAATAGGCATACCCCATCCTTTGCCCCAGAAAAACATTATTTATGGTAATAGCCGTCAATCTATTTTGAACTAGTATCACTTGCTTGAACTAAAAGTGCAAAAAAGACTAGATGAATTATTCAAATATTTGATAATATTGTCTAAAGCTTCAATTGGAAAGGTTGAAGGTTAAGGATATCAAAACAGGAGATACGAGCTGAGAAAGATGTATAAACTAGGATGTGCAAACATAAAAAAATACCTCCTCTTGCTTCTTTTTCTCAGCTTCATCAAATGCTGCTTTTTCAGCCTGTAAGAGAGATCAGAAAATAAAATTAGGTGTTCTACTGCAAGGAAGCATGCCCAATAAGATCTTATAACAGTTTTTTTTTTTTGGAACCCACATCCTTATTTTTGCCCCATGTTTCTTCAGCAAGTTTTTTTGCATATTCAGGATCATCAGAGACCAGAATGTTATCAAACAGAGTCCCAGATTTCACCTAAAAAGCACATAGGCAAATCAGATATTCAGATTGACAAAAAAAAGCAACTGGAAATTTGGGTCTATCAGAGTGGAGAGTAAATCAACCTGCCATAATTCAATGCCTACATATTTCAAATTGGGATAAGCATAGATATCGGGGTCATCCTTGAAATCTGCATGAAGGCAGATAGCAAATGAAATCAATTCGCAAATGTGGACATACTCAAAACTCCCGAAGTAAAATATATATATTATAAATACCAGGGTTATCGATCAATGGTGCCTTCCACTTCCCCTTGTAATTGGGATTCTTAATTTTCTATAAATAAGAAAACAAACAAATTAAAATTTCATGTCCTTGTTCTAATGCAAATCAAACTAACAAGTTATATGTAAACCTTTTGCTCCCAGGGTCCCTTGTATTCAGGGTTGGGAATGGTCGGTGCTGTCCATTCACCATCCTCTTCATCATCCCAATCTTCAGGCTGTAGACAAGCCAGTCATGTAACAAAAATAGGACATCTTGGCACAGGAAATAACACTCACAAACAAAGAAACCTGACAAATTTTACCTTTTTAGCATCAGGATCAGTAATCTCCTTGAGAATATCATCGTACCCCTTCAATAACAAAGTTAAGATTGCTTAGCATAGTTAAAGGTATAGATGGAGATGGCCTTAAAACATACATGGAATGCAAGCAAATATAAGCTGTTGTGACATTACAAGTAATTTCTGGACTTTAATTTTGCAGTGGACTTGAAGTTTTTGTGCTTTATATGTTAGTATATTCCCAAGTAAAAAATTTGAAACCTTAGTTTTGTAATTCTGAATCCTGTGTGACATATATGTTCTCATTCAAAGATAATCAAACCTTAGGTTTGGCATTATACTATCCAGTTAACGATTTATGCCTTCCCTTGTTCTCTAATAGCAATTCCTATTAATAACCAAACAGCATATTGCAAACCTACTAGATAATCACATTACAGAAATAGCAGAAAGACATTAGAAATCCCCATAGCAAATTTCAAACTCTAATTCAGGGATTTGATCATGTTTGCCTACAACTGACAAAAAAAGAAAGTGAAACACGCCAACTGAGCAGTGTTATATTTACCTCAGGTTTCTTGTCCTCTGGATCAGGAATATACTGCTTGTCATCCCAATCTTCAGGCTGCAACATAACACAACCAAATCAAATGAATGTTACACATACTAGAGAGTATACGGACAATTGGTAGATAGTACTTACCTTCTTGGCATCAGGGTCCGTGATTTGCTTCTTAGGAAGAATATCCCAATCATCATACAAGCTACCTGTTTGCTTCTCATTGTTATCAATAAGAATGCTGTATGTAGCATCGGGATGGACAATGAAAGTATACACATGAGTTAGCTGATCAGTCTCGCATGGAACTTCTTTCTTAATTAAGTGGTTCTTTCCATCACGTGAAAAGATGGCATGAACCTTTTTAGTGCTATACCCACAGATATCAGGTCCAAACATGATACTGCAAATTCCAGACGCAAAGGAGCAAGTTAGATTATTAACAAAAAAACATCATAATAAACTCCAGAACCAGTATACAGAGAATGATTAATAGTACCTGTAAGGAGTATCTCCACCAAATTTCTTCTGATCAACTTCACCACTAAGCAATTTAATGTAGCCACCACCACAGTCAAGTTTTTGTTCATGTTTTACTGAGAATTGGAATACTAATGTCTTTCCCTTGTTGTTAAACTCAGGGAACTCTGCTGAAATGGCATAGAATCTGTAGTCTTCAGAGGTTTGGATTCCTGCAGGCAGAAAAAACTGTTAGTCTGCAGCGGTTTGAGCAGTAATTTATTAACAAAGAAAAGTGAGATTTGACAACATAGCAGTACCTTTATCTTCAGCATCGCCTGTCCATTTTCCAGAAGTGTAGTTCCATTCTCCAGCCATGTTCTCATCCTTCTTCCAGTCAGATTTGACCCACCGATTCTCCCACCCATCTTGTAAATGTACAAGTGAATAAAGAATTTACTGAAATGTGTGGATCTTCTAATTGCTTTTTCATAAGTAAACTGGACTAACTTCGGAAAACGGTACTATCAGAAATCAAAAGGAGGAAGAACCAAACGGTGACAAATATAGACAGTGCAAAGAGATCAGAAGGCTTACTAAGAATAAGCATTACAAATTCAAACATTTCTCGTTCTGCTAAGGAACTCGAGCAAACGTTCTAACATTGCATGCAAAAGTCCACGTGATCTAACAAAAATTTGTCACAAAACTATTTACCAAGAATAAAAACGAGTACCGCAATCTTATAAGATCCATAATGAAACAAAAACCTGCAATTAAAAAAAACAGAAATTTCCTAAAAGACAAATCTAGGAACTCCCCGACTAAACTAAAAGACTGAAACCAAGATTAAAAATTAGATACGCTATAAGAACGCAATTTAAGAAACAGCTATAATTCTGTACTCTTCACTCCAGCTGCTTCACACATGGAACAGAGTGAAACCAAGATACAGATAATCGAAACCATTATAGAACTTTCTACAAGAGGTTGATCCGAGCATCAGATACGATCCAACTATTAAAAATTAGAAACAGGAAAAACTGATTGGGAAAAAAAAAGAGTAAAAAAAAAAATTCAAACCCCACGAGGTAAGAAATGCGGATCGAGATCGAAGGGTGATCCCAGATCGCCAATAGATCAGAGATGACTGCATACCGTCAAATCGCTCGTCCAAGTAGACCTCGGCGGAGCAGATCGAAGCGACGGCGAGAACTGTCGCTAGGGCAGCGACGAGCAAACGACTACTCCAGATCGCCATTCCTCGGGGACTCTACGCCTTCCGATCTAACGACTGGATATATAGAAGAAATTACGGGTTCTAGTAACTTCCTGGTAACTTTACTCCGCGAGCCAGCTTACCCAATTAAATTTCTCTAGGAACCACATGACCAATGAAACAGAGCCACGTGGATAATCGACGTGTGGAGCTTACATAGTGGACAACACGTTATTAGGTAGGTTTTCAAGCCAAATTGCTCCTAATATAATTGATCAAAAATAGGCGTTTATTTACATGATTGCTAATTATATCCTTCTGAATAATCTAGATATTTTTATATTATTATTATTATTATTATTTATGAAAGTTAATTTTCGGAAAATAGATGCATTATAATCTATATAATTTAGTGAAAAATAATAATTTGATGACTGAAACTTAAATCATTTATTATTTTTTTGTATTATAATTAATTTAGTAAAACAAAGGAAGAAATAACTCATAAAAGAAAATAATTCTTAACAAAATAAATTGAGGATAACTTTCAAATTGGATTCTTCACGATAAAAAATAAAATTAAATTAAAATCAAGATTAGCATATCTAAAATAAATTTAAAAATACTAATCCCTAATGAATTAGAGATTTAATTTTTATTTATTTAGTAATTAATATATTTTATTTTAGTAACAAATAAAAAATAATTATAATTTCTATTAAATTAGTTTAATTTTATTAATTTAAAATATTTATTTTTATATTTACCGTTGAAATTTTTTTTCCGGTGAAGTTATTTCCTTTTCGTTTTATTAATTTATCTTAAGTTCCTAGATGATTTGAAGGTCCAATTTTGATATTGCATCAATTGGTATCAGGATGTGATCTCTTGTAGTGCTGCGATGGTTAGGTCTTTTAAACGCATTGCAGTAAATTTTCTCTCTAATGAAAAATGGGTCTTAGAATACTGGTCATTTGGATGAGTTTCCATTAACGCTTTCCGATTTATTCTGGTGGCTGATGAAAAATTTTCGTGGGACAAACTGATACTTCAGATCCGATGTTATCCGATCTGATTAATCATTGATTCAATTTTGATAATAGTTATCTTCATTTGTCATTTTTTTTTAAAAAAAAATAATGTTACTTAACAATGATAAAAGAGAGAGTCCTCGTTATATAATGCGTAATGAAATACTTAAGAAAATAAATAAAAGAATTCAAATTTAATAAAGATAAATATTTTAAAAGTCAATCTCTAAGATGAATCAGAGGAATACTGTCTATCTCTATGATTAATCTAACGATTAATCTAACGAAAGACGAAATTTGGTTAAGAAAAAAATGATAGAAAAGGGGAGAGAAAATTTTTGAGGAAGGAAAAAATTATAAATTTTAAACTTCAAATTTAAAAACATAAAATTTATCTAAAACATCGCTTTTAGTTTTCAAGAAGTAAATACAATAGTGATGATGCCTTATCAATAAATAACCCGGGATAATTTATTAAAATATTCCTAATATTTAAATCGAATCCTAATTATGTTCTTAAAATTTTTTCGAAGTCATTTATGTCCCTCTTATTTTATAAAGTATCCTAAATGTATCTCAACTCTTTTGTTATCGGTAACGGAATGTATCTCCAATTCTCAAATCATCTAATTCATTAAATCGTTACTTCTTAAATTCACTCTAAGCCATCGATTTTCACACTCTCCTATTATAGTGACGTCGTGAACAAGCATCGGTAAGTAGTTTATTGATGTCATTTGATATATTTTTTTCATTTGATTCGTTTAATGCATCACACTTTCGCCTAATTCATTCCTATTGAATTTCTCTTATAGTCGCTGACTTTGAGGGCAATGCCGGCGGTGAAGACGTCAGGAGCACAAATTGGGCCAAGATGGTCACGCGTATCTCACATCAGAGATATCGTTACAGATAATAGAAGAGTTGACGATGGGGATAGATTTGAAATATTTTGTAAAACACGAAAAACATAAATGACTTTAAAATTTTTTTAAGGACATAATCGAGATTCGGTTGAAACATTAAAGATATTTTAATGAATTATCCCTAAACAATAATAATAACAATAAAATATTTTTAATTTGTATATTATTTATTAAACCATTATTAAATTTATCAAATGGTATTTTATCTAATAACCTTACTCCACGTTGCTAGTGTGATGTAAAAGATGATAATGCACATCTCATATGTTCCTACACCGTCAATCTCAATGTCTTATGGAATGAAGATAAATCATGATATCGAACATCTTTTAGGTTATTCCCTAAGAAAATGAACTCCAGGGATTCGAACATTGTTCATGTGATGTAATTCTATCGAGTACTAACTTGGCTACGCTTAGGATCGTAAATAAATCAAGTCGAGTCAAGTTTTAGGATATTCAAACTTGTTTGATAAAGTAATCGAAACAGTCTAGCTAAAGTTTAAAATAAACCAAACCATTGAAATGATTATTCAAGATTTGCTTGGTTTAATTTTTATGAGCTTGAGCTTAGCTTAATTTTGATTTATTTATATGTTATCGAGCTCTCAATTCAAACTTGTTTAAATTTTTTACTTATTTTATTGGTTATTGAGTTTGATGGTTCAAACTTATTTATTCATTTTAAATGTTTCTTTGTTAATATAGTATGTTGATAAAAATTTTATTAATGAACATGGTTCATGAACGTTGTTAACGAACGTTGTTCACAAATATTAACGAGTTGAATAAATATGTATTCAATCTTGTTTGTATAGTTTAACAAGTTATTCGAGCTTTTTATTTAATTGATTTTGTATATATTGAACGAACATAAATAAATTTTTATCAAATTGAATATCAAATTTGATCACAAATATTCAATTTATTTATCGCTTTAGCTAAGCTCGTGGGGGCTACTCCATGTCACTAGGCCAACATATCACTTTGATATTCAATGACCTTGAGTAAAGGGCTAATCTCTCGGACTAAATGGACACATTAGCGTGTTTTATGGGTTTTTTTTGTGAATAAATTAAATAATGCCACCAACCATAAAGGATTAATTCTTTGAAATCTCTACTTAGTTTCGTTCCTCGAGTTCTTTACTCGGAGTTATCTACTAATGATTGTTTCTTGAGCTCCCTACTCAACATAGTTATCTATTAAAGTTCTTTATTTTAAAGTGCTTTTTTAGTTCTTCACTCAACATAATTATATTTCCCAATCTCTTTATTTCTAAGCTTAATTAAGTACCCGAATTCTCTATTAAGTAATGGTCCCACACTAACGTGCCACGATCCTTATAATGATCTCTACATAATTATTACTTATAATCGGTAACAATCCAGTAGCTAGAATAGTTATAATTAAAATCACCACTAAATAAAGATCCACAATGAAACGAAAGACGTATTTAAAATTATGGAATTATTAAAAATCGCACTTAACTTTTTTATTTTCGCAATTTGTTTCTCAATTTATCTCTTCCGTCAATCACCGTGGGATTAAATTTTAAAAAACAGTATCACTGTAGTATTATATTTAAAAAAATAATATCAAAATAATGTTTATTTTCAACTATCACAATGATATTATTCTTTAAAATTCAACATTAAAATAGTATTAATTTTTAAAAAAATAGCATCTATTTTTTAAATGCAATACCATAATAGTTAACGCGAGACATGTAAAAGTTAAACATGCTTTTTTAATTTCACTATATCCTAATCACTTACTGAGTCTATCGCTCTAATCCGGATATATATTTTTTATTACGTATGTAAATTTTACTTAACCTATTAAAATCCATCCCTTCCTCATATGAATGATAATGGATCAAATTTAAATAAAATTTTATATTCTCTATCCTCATTCTCACGGTGATAAAAAGGTAAAATACTCGTCTCAGTACTCTTGTCAGTCCGTCCCAAGATCAACACGGAAAAGGTAGATTACAAGGACTAATCTGACTAGCCCGAACAATGACCAATATATGAGAGAGAATATGAATCTGATTACTAGCTAGGATTTGATTCTCAGACTTCATGGTGGCAACACCCCATGTACTAGCCATCAGTCCATCCCGTGTAGACTTTTATATCCTCATCCCTATTTATTATATTCATTCATATCTCATCGAATTTTTAATTTTCATTTCATATCCATACTCATTGGGGATCTGATATCCATCCTCATATTCAAATTTATCAAAGTATTATACTAATAATTTACAATATTCTATCTAGCTATTATCATTTAACAAAAATATATTAAAATTAATATTATATCTAAAAAAATATAATTAAACAAAAATATATTAAATATTTATAATCTACTCCTAATTTAATCATATTTAATAAAAAATATATATTATTTAATCGAATATTCAGATCGAATATGAATAAGATTTTACGAAATCTATTTTCATACCCAATTACCTAAATATCTATATCAAATTATTTAATTATTTAATCGAATCTAAAAATTTCTCTATATCATCCTCCATTCAAATCGATCGAGTATTAGATCTTTCATCGACGAGTTCTAATGAAATAATCATTTCTACTTCCCCATCCAAAATCCAGCCCTTCAAATTCTCCAACTCTACTCGTTAGCATTGACCTTTCGTGTAGGAGTCAACTCTTAGCATTCACTCAACTTTTCCAACTCGATAACTCTCAGCCTCTTCCACACGGCGCGTTTCGACGTTTCCATCATAACAAAACCAGAAAAAATTTATAATAAAAACCAAAAAAGAAAATTCTTGTTTAAATTCAGAGGCAACCCTACTAGAGACGGAAAACCAAAAGAAAAATCTTGTTTAAATTCGAGCCAGATGAAGTTAGTTGACCAGGGCAGGGAGGTGGAGTGCTCCTGTTGCTCTCATGCAAATTAATATATTCCTTTATACAAATATTCCAATATTCGAGGATATTAATTTCTGTCCTTAATCCTAAATTAGGCAGTGATGGATAATCTAATTAAACCATCATTTGGTCAAACAACATCATCCACCAAGAGTCTTGTCGTAATCAAATCATAATACTCCTTCAAGTTTCAGCAACTTATCCAGTCCAAACTTTCACGTCCTCATCCATAAAAACTCTAATATTTTGAAATTAATTAAAGTTTAATATATAACTGAATATATCCATCCATACGTTTCTTTTTCCCAATTTGCCTTCTATAAATCATTGCGATCTCTCCCTGCATCGTTCTTCCACCGAGCGTTTCCTAATTATTTTTCCATTTCAAGGTGTGTGAGACATTCCGGCGGCGGCGTTTCCCGATTTAGCCGTCACAGGTTCCTCTTTGGTGCGACAATGGCGTCAAACCAAGTTCCAGTAATAGCAAGGCTGTGTTCTTTATGAGCATCACGTTCCATGAAAATCCCTGTTCCAAAATCGAAACTTTGAGGGTGGGTTAGGTTCTGGATCGTCTCTTCTTTGACGTCCCTGTTTCAAAATCTCGTCTTTTTCCTGGTTTTGCGAGACATCAAATCGATGACAGGTCTCTGAGCTTTATGAGCATCACGTCCCATCTACACCGCATCCGATCCTTCTCCGTCGTGTTCCTCCACTGGTTCTACGTCTTCTCGTGAAACTAAAGTCGCGGCCTTTGGCTGCCGAATCGTATAAATAGAGGTGAGGAATTGCTCGAGTTGTAGTCGGCGATGGACGAGCGGAAGCAGAAGAGGATGCTCTCCAACCGGGAGTCGGCGAAGCGGTCGCGGATTCGGAAGCAGCGGCATTTGGAGGAGCTGCTGAACGCGGCGGCGCGGCTGAGGAAGGAGAACGGAAGGGCGGTGGATGAGGTGGAGGCGCTGAGCGAGCGCCACCGGCAGATGGAGGCGGAGAACGCAGCGCTCAGGGCGGAGGCAGCGCGGCTGACGGAGACGCTGCAGTCGCTGCACTGCCTGGCGGAGGAAGACACCGGCCCGTGGCGGCCGACACACCAGGCCATGGCCGCGATGGCGTCGACTGACGTACCGCTTCGTGTTTATCCATGTGGCCGGTAGAAATAAACTCCGACGAAAGAAACAAATAAAAATTCCAAGCGATCTTATTGTGAACAGAGAGAAATGAGCGTGTAAATTCGATCGTTATCTAATCGTAGAAACTGTTTGAGATCTTCAATCGAACGAAAATAAATCCAGATTCAAATAGATCATGAATGATTCGGTCAACTTTTTCATTTCTGCTTGATTTTCATCAATTCAAGTTCATTTAGATCAAATCGGCGATGGCGAGGCAGTTGCTGCCGAGCTTGGAGAGCTCGCCGTCGACGGCGGAGAGCGGCGAGGTGTCCTGCATCTCGGTGAAGCCGTCCTCGCAGGTGGCAAAGTCGTCGACGAGGGCGGAGAGCATGCTGTTGATGGTGCCTTTGTCGCGCGCCGCCACCGCCTTGTCGGCCGCGTCCAGGTTGTCGAACGCGTCGTCGTAGCTGTCGGCGCACACCTGCAGCGTGCTCGCCACCCGCGCGGTCGTTCGTGGCTGCTTCAGCAGCGCTGCCACCTGCCCCTGCGCCGCCTCCACCCTCGCCCGGCACGCCGCCATTTGCACCTTCAGAAAGGCCACCGCGTCCACCTGCCCCCCGGCGCTGGCCGACAGGAACTGCTGCGCCGACGACAGGCACAGATCCGGGTAGTCGGTTTTCTGGCACAGCACGGCCACCGCCGCTTGGAGCAAGGGAGGCAGCGGAACGGGCACGACAACGCCACCAATGGACAAAACAGGATCATCCTGTGCCGATGGAGCTGGAGCCATAGGTGCAGGAGAACCTTGTTGTTTGGATGGCGCTTGAGCGCTCTGCGGTTTAGGTGCCGATGCCACCGGGGAGGCTGCTAAATCGAAGGTGATCGAGGCGTTGCGAGGGATGCAGACTCCGGTGACAGGGCTAAGGAAGAGGCTGGAGCAGGAGAGGGCGAGGAGGACGACGACGAAGGAAGCCATGGCGAAAGACAATGAAAGAATGAAGGAGAAGGGAGCAACGCAAAGGAGAAGGGCACGGAAGGGTCGGTATTAATATTTGAAATTTGGGCGAGTAATGGAGGGAAGGAAACAGATTGGATAATTTTGGAGGGAAGCCGTTGATCGTCCTTAGAAGTAGGGTTAATAATAATAGTCTGAATTCGTTAATTTAAAAATTATTTTTTAAAAAATCAAATTTTTAATTTAATTTTGATTTTAAATTTCACAAACGAATGATTGATGACATCATATAAAAAAATAATTAATTTAATAATCATCAAATTAAAATTCTATTGATTTGATTTATTAAAAAAAATCAATTTTATTTTGTTTGATTCAATCAATTCATTCGATTTTGAACTGATTGTCCCAATGAAATCGCTGAACAGAAACCATTAGACATTTGGATGAATGCCCTCAATCCAAAGGATCGATCCTCATTTGAACAGTTCGACAGGATGCTTATTTTGTAACCAAACATGAATAATCATTTCATAAAGCACAGTTCAACACAATGTTTTGAATCATAAACACAACTTAAATTCCAAATGGTATGTAACACAGCATCAGATGGTTTCCTTTGGACGATATTGCTTTCGACGTGTTACGTACACGCGATGAACTCTGGTTACGACTGTGTTAGCGAAACCATCCAACGGCGATCGAAATGACCAAGCAGAGAGACATGGCTAGATGATATGTATTCAGCATTTGGGGCTTGTAGATGTGTCAGGGTTAATCCATGTTAGGAACTCATTTCATTCCCATCTGAAGAACCTTCAGAGAATGCCATTCTCAGCCAGACGCTCCGAAAATTCTACAAAACTGGAGCCGGGAAGCGAAACTGGATGCATGAAAACACCGGCATTTATGCCAACTCTGGATCCATCGATATAGATACTGAAATGTCGATGTGAAAGAAGTCTTACATTTTGTCAAGATGCTCTATCGAACTTGAAGAGTTCCCTCTGACTCTTCGTTGGATTAGCCAGCCACTGACAGAATATCGCGGCAGCTACTGCAACAGAAGATACAGAAAGTGTGGCCAGGAAACCAAAATGCACGACGTCATTTGCAATTATTGCAACGCCAAACATGAGAAGTTCAGCGAGACTGGCCATTGAGACCTCGGTTATCCCGATCAAGTTTGCTTTGGCAGGCGGAATTCCCATTTGAAGAATCTGTGTTCCTACAACATCATACGACATATGCCCCAACCGTGAAACCACCTGTTGAAAACAAACACAAGAAATAAGCAGAGCGAAACGTTTCCGCATTGAGTTAAGACAGTTGCGAGTTACAGAGAGAGATATTTTGATACTTACAATTAAAGATAGAAAGATTAGTAGGCGAGTTTGCTGAGTGATAGAACCAGTCCAGTACACCGAAACAGCTAACGTGAGCAAAAACGCCTGAAACATCAATCCAGCAGCTCCCGCCTGGTTTTACATGAACGATAACTTTTTTACCGGAAATTCTAGTAAAATATCTCGAAACTTACAAACCAAGAAAATCCAAATTGCAACCTTCAGTATGCCAAGCCTTTTTACTAAGCTTGCAGACATGAATGTTGCAGCAAAACCCATGATAGAACATAATCCACTGAATCCACCAATAATCGATGGATTGATGCCTGTAAAAAAAATATACAATATGTGAGAATGAACAGAGGCAGATTGTTCATCGAAGCCTTAAAACTCCAACATGACTCTAGTTATACAAGGTCCTAAAAACAAAATATGATTCACTTAATCACTGACTCTCTATTACAAATTTTACTTTGTTTATTTGCAAACATCTAGTTTTTCCTCCATATAACTAGACAAGGGTTAATTCTTGTTACTTGACACCCAACAACTGAAGAAAGTTTGTAGATGTTTTAGCAAACAACAATTCATCGTGGCTATCTTCTAAATAAAAGTACCATCAAACTGAATCCGACTAGAAGATCTTTACAAATATTCATCTTGAGGGCACAGCTACTGACACCTAGAGTTTTAAGTCAAATTTGTCACTCCTCAGAATTCAATCATCTAATGCATTCGTCTACAGCACAATTAACTACTTGTATTTGGTGTAGCAGAGTGCTAAAATCAAAACTTGTTGGTGCACGAAGCATCAGATAATCGAACCTGGATTTCAATGTTGACAAGATTCAAAGTTAACAAGCTTGATCAAGTGTACAGGTAAGCTTGCAGGAAAGTCCTAGTGGATACCAGGCAAAGACAAAAGTCCTAGTAGGTCAAGTTAACTAGATACTAGGCAAGGAAAAGTCTTAGTAGGTCAGCTAAACTGGATACAAGACAGAAATCTTGATAGATCAAAGACACCGGGCGGGAAGTCTAGACGGTCCGAAGGACCGGACGTCTAACAGGTTGATGGGTCTGGAGGACCGGACATCGAAAGGAAATCCTGAGGTCAGAGGATCAGATGCCGAGCAAGAAGTCCAAACAGATCTGGAGGACCGGATGTTTGGCAAGTCAAGTAAACTCTCCTGAGAGGAGTAAGTGAGGACGCGATCCCTTGAAGGGAACAGTAAGTGTCGGTCCGACCTAGAATTTCACGGGAAATTAAAAAGTCAGGACCGGACTATCCTGAGACTGTCAAACTATTTTACTTATCTTTATTATCTCTATTTGTGCTAATTCTATGATGCAGGGATTTCAGGCGCCCGGAGGTCTGAGCGACCAGATGGGTCCAGGCGCTCAGAATAGCTCGAGCTCAGCCAACTGTGCAACCGAGATGGCACGCTCCGATTGGTCGGCACACGTCAACTTCAAGGCGCCCAAGAAGGGATAAAGTCGACTCGGACAAAGCTTCATCCACATGCCGCCACATCAACCGTCCAGGCGCCCGGAAGGGATCTAGGCGCGACGAAAGCAGATTGTATCAGGCCTAGCCAAGGCGCCCAGAAGAGATCCAGGTGCCCAGATAAATCAGTAAAAGAAGCCTTCGACCAACAGCTGAGAACAACTCCTTTCACGCTCAAACGACTCTCGTGCTGCTCTAGAATTCTGTTATGACACTAAAACGCTGCTCCGACATCGACACTCAACTTCGGATCTTAGTTTGTCGGTATAAGCTTATTTTCGTAACTATACTTTGCCTTTCGTGCTTTATACTTTAAGGGACGGTAAACTTGTTATCGGTCCCTATCTTTTATAAAGATGAATCTCCGTATCTGAGTTTCTATTCGGAGAAGGAGATTGTTAGTGGATTGTCCATCGGAAATGGTATTTCCACTGCGTACTCAACACCACTCAAGCCATTTTTCATCTTTCTTATCTCTTTTCTCCCACACTACTAATCCAAGACGTAGTCTTGGAACATTTTTTTATTTTTTATTTTGTGAAAGTTGTTAAATGACACACCAAGAGAGCTACAGTATCGCTCGTTCCCCGCTCTTCACCAGAGACGATTTCGATTATTAGAAGAGCCGCATGGAGTACCACCTGAAGA
Organism: Hedychium gardnerianum; assembly: GCA_038050645.1. NCBI lineage: Eukaryota > Viridiplantae > Streptophyta > Magnoliopsida > Zingiberales > Zingiberaceae > Hedychium > Hedychium gardnerianum. The sequence goes on from JBBUKS010047317.1 coordinate 27,658, forward strand.
CTCAGGTGGACATGTGGATCTCTATCTAGACCGGCTTCTCACTACCCCTCGATGGCAATGGAGCACCAGTGGGATGCGAGAACTGGGACCCGCATATGAAGAAGATAGAAGCTGATGTCAAAGCCACACAAACTCTACAGTGCAGCCTAACAAAGGAAGAGCTAAATCGTGTCGGCCCTTCATCAGCGCTTAGGACTTATGGAACAAGCTCCATGAAGGAACATCTGACACAAAAGTAAGAGAGATCTTCTTTTGAATAATTTATATAATATAACCATGCAGGAAGGAGAGTCCGCCAATCAACTCCACACCCGCCTCCAAAATATTCTCAACGGGCTACACATAATCGGACAACTAGTGGAGAACCGCGATGTAATAAGGTATGCCTTGAAAGCATTTCCGAGAAATACCTTGTGCGCGTCGATGGTCGATGCTTATAAGATCTCTCGAGATCTTTCAAAAATTAAATTAGACGAATTGTTTTCTGAATTAGAATTACATGAGCAGACTAATGCACAACCAGTCGAGAAAGATATTGCTTTACTTGCAAGAAAAATCAAGATGAAGGAACTAAAGCACAAGCACCGAATCGAATCTGAATCCAAAGACGAATCAGATTCGGAAGATGACAAGTTCACCACCGAATTAGTTAACCTAGTTCGAAAATTACTTAAAAAGAAGAAGATGATCCAATCAAAGAGCATGCAACTCAGTCCGAATCAAACCACGAAGCTCAAGTCAGAAGTGACCTGCTACAGGTGCAATAAGAAAGGACACAACAAGCCGAAGTGTCCGAACAAAAAGCAAAGAAGGAGATCCTGAAATTAATGTGGTCCGAGTCTTGGACGAATCAGACGAAGAAGAACAAGGTAAGCAAGTCACCTGGCTATGATAACAAAAATTCATGTGACCGAGTCCGAAGCCGAGTCAAGCCACGATCCGTATCGGGTTCAGAAAGTTCAAACCCCACCATAAGTCCTGCATTAGTTGAAAAATTATACAATATGATCATATTTAACTCGTAAATTAACCAAATTCAATGTCCGGGTCAAGTCACTCCAAAAGGAGGTAACAACCATTAAGGAGGAGACTAACCCAAGTTCTTTGACCGAACAAGTTCAAAGTGAAACTTCAACTCAAGTTCAATAACTTGAGGAAGAAAATTCTACTTTGAAAACTCAAGTCAAAGAACTTAAAGAATCATTAGAACGGTTCACTCCGAGTTTCAAGTACCTTGATATGATACTTGAAAAACAAAGGATCGTATACAATTGATCCGGACTTGGATACAAAGCTAAAACTCGATTTAAATCGTACCTGTCAATTATAAATCGAACTGCTAGAAACCAAATCCAATCAAGTTTGATTAATCAAGTTGGACCAAATCAATATTGGATCCCCAAGGGTCAAATTCATTATCTAGACCTCGATTATGATCCAGGGGAGCCAATAGAAAGACTATTTTCTTTGTTACATAAATTTGCATGTTTGCTTGATTTATAACTTTCTTTGCATGCTTACTTTTCTGTTTAATTTAGAACAGTGAGATAAGGACAGACTTGATTGATACTTGCTCAACCTAGTACCAGGGTGAGGCGAAATGATAGTACGTTAGGAAAGCTCGGTCTAGGTTGTCAAGTGGGTAAGAAGTACCCTACTTGGTTTGCTTAGCTAAGTGGAACTAACCGAAACTACCTCGCCACATCCTAGACTAATTAGACCAGGTTTCTCAGCAAGTTGATTAAATGTACAATTTCTTTAAAAGACTGTCACAGAAAGTGATCGTTGCTCTAATATCCAAGAAGATCTTTGTGCCTCGTCACGGCCTGGAAGCCAATTTTGAAATATGCATTTAATTAACCAACGGTTAAACCTAAATCTAACACAAGATAAATCAAGCCTTAGAATCAAATCCAAATTAACTAAGATAAAATTAATAACCATCTCACAAAATCTATAAGATTCCCTGATTGAAAATTTAGAATGGGTGAGATGGATCTAGGGCTGAATTCTTAATTAAATAATTTTCAACTTAAATT
>JBBUKS010047318.1:0-10295 GCA_038050645.1 Hedychium gardnerianum
AGTATTCCGACCTTTGAGCCGATGTAGTATTCCTGCCTGCGAGCCGATGTAGCGTTTCGGCCTCCGAGCCGCTATCGTGTTCTAGCTTGTGAGTCAATGTAGTGTTCCGGCTCCACGTCCGGCCCTCCAGCTCCGTGTCTAGCCCTTCGGCTTCTTGTCGCCTCCGACTCTCCGACTTCGCGTCCGGCAATTCGGCTTCTTGCCGCTTTTGGCTCTCCGGCTCCGGGCCATCTCCGGCCCTTCGGCTCCATGTCGCCTCCGGCCTCTCCGTCCCTTAGTCTTCTACGGCCCGCTATTGCGGGTCTGGTATGAATTTATGTTCAGTCTTTACATATCTCATTATAGTACTATTTATCTGTTCATAAACTTCGTCAGATACTAACTTGAGCATCGGAGGATCGAATGTCGGGTCAACCCGGTCTTCATCCTAACCTTCGTCGCTTTCTTGCTCCTCGCAGGCTATTCCGTTAGGCTTCTTTGTCTCCTGATTGCGATGACTCCGTCAACACATAAGACAGCTCATCCTCAACTCCCTCCTGGTCAATGAAGATACCAACTCACTGGTGTCTCGTCCATCTAAAGTCTCGGTGCAGGAATAAATTGACGTCGTATGTAGGAGTTGACCTTGATCAGGTGTCATGTGACACCCATCAATATTATTAAAAGATGGAGACCTAACCACCTGTATCATCCACCCTCCAAAATTTGCAGTTTATTAATCTTGGTATTTTTGTGATGCAGGAGTACTATATCAGGAAGGCAAATGGCATCCCATTCATCTCCGAAGGAGAGAGAATTCAGTTGGCCAATTGTCTGGAAGCTGCAATAGAGAGAGGAGATACAAAGGTCGTCGCTGTCATCGTTGGACTCTTTGTTTTATAAGCGCCTAACGGCAGCTTGCAACTCGTCATTGCAGGGCCTGAGGCTGGAGTTCTGCTGCGACGACCGGCCGGGGCTGCTCGCCGACGTGACTCGCGTCTTCAGGGAGAATGGTCTGTCGGTGTTGCGGGCGCAAGCTTTGACAAGGGGAACTCGAGCTGTGAACTATTTCTACGTGGTGGATGCATCAGGGAACGCAGTGGTGGTGAGCCACGCCGTCGATGCTGCAAGGAGAGAAATCGGGCAGGCGCTTCTCCATGGCGGGGACGATGCCGGCTCAAGGTGGTTGACGGAGGCAGAGGCAGAGGCAGAGGAGGGAGGGATAGTGAAAGAGGAATGTACAGTTAAAAAGCATTGTAATGGGGTCACTTCTGCAGTTGTTTACTAGTGTATCGAATGGCATGCGAGCTACTAAGAACATGCTTAGGATGTGAATAGTATATATAGTATTTCATTGAAGGCAAATTTAACAATAGAGTAGATAAGTGTTTTAGAGAAGACGATAATGACAGAACTTCCAATCAATACCAAGCATCGCTAATGATTAGAATAGCAGGGTTTGGCAGAGAGCGTACCTGAGCATACATGATAAAGTTTGTTTTCAAAACAAAGCAGTAGGAAAAGGGATAGAGATTGAGGATAACAAAAAAAAAACATCAATAGAGCTATTTGAATATGAGCCCTCATTCTGAAGGAACGTGCGAAATACATCATTTCATGGTAAACAGAAAAAGGAAAAAAAAACAAATCTGAGAGGAACTTTACAAGTAAAGAAATAACCAGCCACATTAGGTACAGGAATAAATGATGCTCAATCATCTGGGCGATGGATCTCACCCATCAAGATGCGGTTGCTGTGGACTTTGAACCCCAGAAGAGACGGATCAATCTGTCTCCCTTTCTTTCCTTTCTTTTTGGTATTCTTTCCGACTGAGCTTGTTTCCATGTTCTCGGGTTCGGGCATGGATTTTTTGGTGCTCTTCAGCATATCACTGAATGAAGGCTCTATTATATCTGTGTCGATGCTTAAAGAGGTTCGACGAAATTTCACATCTTTCTTGTTAGGTCTTAGCACCTCTGAAGATTGGGAAATGAGGCTAGATCCATGTTCTTGCTTTACTTCTGTATTAGGCATCAAATATTTAATAAGCAAAAGCTAAGAAGCTTCGATGATAATGTGGAGAAAATGGTATAAAGAACAAAGAACAATATTATACCTTCTGATGATCCACAAGTCGCAGAATTATGCCCCTTGGGAATTTGAAGAGTGCCAGCAGATGGTCTTGCAGATGGCATGTCATGGGGATCACAGGTATGCTTTAAGAAACTATCAACTCCTTTTGGACCGTCATATATCCTACAAAACAATATTATCAGAGCACAAAATTTAGAGTTGGACCATATGATATCAGGACAAACTCTTTCGATAACTGCTTATTAGTGAAATACTTAGCAATTGCAAAACCAAAATCCATTGCAGATTTAACATTTAACTGGTGAAGACTCCATAATCATTAACATCTAACATTAGTGATTTCAGAATGTTGGTCACCTACTTATAAAGTTAAGATGCTTATGACCAAAACAGAAACTATCCCAAGGAATCATTAGCAATAAATTTATTATCTGACATTATCAATACTCCCAATGAGGTACATCACTCTAGTAAACACAATGTTGTACAGATGTATGCATGTGCATGCTCACAAGCATAACTGTATGGATTGGTATGTAGTACTGTTAATTCAAATTAAAGCACAATGAGAACCAATCATAAGTCATCCATTATCAAAATAAATAATGTCCCACCAATGAATAGTTTACTAACAGGAGAACAGACATAACTACCTGACTACATGGTAAAAGAGAAGCCTGACAACAAATTAATATGAGATTAGCAAGAAGAAATAGTAAGGTATTAACTTTGTGGCCATGCACAACGTCCTTACATATTATTGGACATCTCATCCTTGTCACCTTGATCAAATTCTGCTTCGTTGTCGAAGAAACCTAAACCTAAACCTAAACCAACACCTGTAGCATACGACAGATTAGTACCAGCATTAATCAACCAAGAGAATAAGCAGTAAACACAGGGCAGATAAATACTGTTTAGTTTACCAGTTTTGTCAAGAAAATCTTGCTTAAAGGACTTGTCCTCATGACCTCCACCTGCTTGCATAATCCTACTTTCTTGTACATCCACCATTGATTGGATCCTGGAACTTCTATTGGTATGCTGCATGTTCCCTCTCTCCCCATCCTTCAGATTAGAGAAATCTATTGATTGTAAGGAAGCATCACTGATAGAATTCACATGCTTCCCTCTCTCAAATAAATCTAAATTTGACAGGAATTGTTTCTGTTCAAATGATGTTGAGGAACCAGGTCTTAAAGTGAACCTGTTGCTGCTTTCAAATTTATTATCAATGGGATTCATCACTTGTTCATTTGAATACTGTCTTACTTGCTCCAAAAGAGAAGCATCTGAAAAAACACCATTCAACCCCACTTTGTCTCTGTTCAAATTATATTGATTCTCGGAATCAGGCCGTGGATAGAGCAAAGAAGAAGGATCCTTTTGCTCATAGGATGATGTAGCAACACCATCCACCAACCTGAGTGAGAGTTGAGATCGGTGAAGCATTTCTTGACGAAGCAAGTCCCTGAGTTCATATTCTGAGCTTTCATTATTTTCTATGTATGATGCCCATGCATTTGGGTTTTCAGCTGAGATATTCATATTGGTGCCCCTCTGCTTCTCTGCTTTAATTTGCAACTGTTTCAACTGTGCTTCTATTGTGTCAGCTGGTAGCTGTCTAGCAAGCTCAGACCAGTGGCTCTCTGTCATATCCATGTGTGTACCAGAGAACTCTCTGGAAATCTGTCTTTGATGAGAGTGAAAATTAGAATGAAATTGACCCATCTGACCAGATGCATGAAGCTGGTCAAGATGTTCTTCTGCATCCAATCCTTGAGCCCGTGCTCTGGCATTAATGAGTTCCAAGTTTGGTGGAGAGGCACCTGTACGCATATGCATTGACCTATCAAGAGGATGTAACCCCCTTTGGATTCTCTCCTGCAACAAGTAGTTTCGCTGAGAATGATTGGAATGCTCAACCAATGATGGCCCTTGTGGTTTCTGCAAAAATTCTGATTGGCTAAGTCTGGAAGAATAATTTGGGTGCGAACCAGCTGCAGTTCTAATGAATTGACCAGATTCATCAACTGACCAGATCCCCCCTGTGTGTCTCTCGTCCTCAATACCAGTTAGATTCCTTGCAACAGATAGCTGCTGAGCCTGAAGCTGCTCCAGCTGGAGTTCTAAAAGATATTGTTGCTCTTGAGACATTTGCCTTAGCTTGGAATGAGATAGAACATTTAATAAATCTTTGTTCTGCCGCTGGAAGTTCAGCCCCTGATTTGCATGGATAAGTTGTTCCATCGCTGACTCATGTGAAAGATTGCTAGAATGTTTCTGAAACTCATTCAAAAGTTGCTGCCTTGAAATATTCTGATCCATCATCTGTGTCCCATGAGGATGAACATTTGATAATCCTGCACCAGATTCAAGTAATTGTTGATGCAGCAAATTTTGAAGATAAATCTGCCGTGATTCCAATTGTGATTCATCGCATTGAAGATGCTGCTGCAGAAATTGCATTGGATGCTGGTGCAATTGTCGCTGTAGTTGCAATTGTTGTTGCTGCAATTGTTGCTGCTGCAACTGTTCTAGATGTAGTTGTTGTTCAAACCTAAGCTTCAGCATTAGTTCTAGATCCTCCACACTCTGTTGATTAACAGGGTGCTGGCGGATAGGTTCATGCACCTGATCAAAGAATGTTCCAGCTAAATCAGCATTTTGATGGACTAGTAAGCTTTGCTGACGAAGTTGATGCTGTAATTGTTCTTCCTGTAATTGCTGGAGCCACATAGACTGTTCTAAACTAAGTTGGTTAGACCCACGTTCAAACCTCGACATGTTATCTAATACAAGATTATCAGGAACTGTATTTGCATTGTTGCCCCATCTATAATTTTTAGACCGTGAATCATTGGAGATTGGAAGGTCTCTCCCTGAGATGAACTGTTGTTCCTGGTTCAGGTTAAATGGAGAGGCATTTCTTGCAAAATCATAATTGCCAATCAAATTCTCCACAGAACCTGGAATTGTTGATGAAAGGGGCTTGTTTTGGTTACCTTCTAGTTCAGACCAAAACAAACCAAGAGGATTCAAGTCACCGCCTCTTTGAAGATTATGATTAACTAAACTAGTATTTCCAGTTTCAGGATACATAGAACGATGACCACTTATGGAACTTGATAGAGCAATGTCGTGATTACCAAATTCTCCTTCTTGCTGTTTCTCCATGTTGCTCGAGGACCTACCTTTGTACAACACAACTGCAAACAGTCTTAATCAGAAACTAAGATGTTTGGTGAAGAAGGAAGAAAGCATAGATATACGAGTTGTACTTAATATACAAACCTTCAGCATCTTGCCCAGTAAAATCAGGCAAGTTGAAACCTTCAGCGGTCATACGCAGTGATGCTTCTCCGTTGGAAAAGGGTAACCTGGCATTATTACAATCTAGCGAAGTTCCATTTTCAAGAACATCAAATTTTAAAGGATAATCCAGAGAATCCAGAGACAAGGTTTGTTGGTGATCCTTTGAAGCAAAAGAACCACTCACAAGGGAAGGGCCAAGTTCATTCCTTGTAGCATCCAAAGTTTCAGAATTTTCACCAAGGTGGATATTTGAGATAGAATGGAGTTCCAGTTTCAAATGAGGCATAACTTCACCTAATGGCTGAAAAGGTGTGCCCTCAGGAGCATCAGATAAACACACAGGTAAATCTATGCCAAAGAAGCGTTGTTCAAACCAGGAGATGATATCAAGACCTAGAAATGGCCCCTGTATATCACCTTGTGGGTCTAGGTAATATAAGCTCAACTCCTCAGGACTGGGTAATTTGTTACCTGACTTTCTATTTTCAAATTTGTTATCGTTTTGAACCTCCACATGAGGCACATCAAACTCCGTATGTGACTTATCTGTTACCTCGGCACTAATCTCAAATGGGATAACAAAATCATCTCCTAAGTTGATGTTTTTCAAAACATCTAGATGACTTGATTGGTCACTGATATTTATCCCTCTCGTCATGCCATCATTTGTATCAGGATTCTTAACATCGTAAAGTGAATCTTGTTTATCTAGAAACACACCAAGGTTAGTAGCAGCCTTTAAGGCCAAAGCATCAGGACCAACCAAATTAATCAGAGAATCCACAATAATGTCATTGTGTTGTCCTTGTTGAGAATTCAGCTCTGAAATGAAAAAACAAGTTTAGTTTGTTAATTATAATAGTCAAAACAGAGCTTTAACTAACACATGGAAACTGATCCTCATGACCTTTGAAATCTTCAGCTGATTCCATTTTACCATGTTTCTTTTCAATTACACCCTTCTCATCACCTACATGAAAAATATACTAGTTTCAATAATCATAGTCCAATATAGGAGTACCAAGGCATGTTTCACACCTATATCAGTTTTGTTAGTTCTTGCCATCTTTTCCTGACCTAAGTTTGCTCCACTGCTGTTGACCTTCCCTTTCCAAATCTCTTTCAAAAGAACCTTTTAAGACAACAAATGTGAATCCCATTAGTCAGTTATGAACCTCTAAGAAAACAAAAAAACTAGTTCTCACTATAAAAATACTGAAAGGATGGTGCCAATAGCAAATGCCACCCAGAAAGTAATCTCATGTAGGACCCTGCACATTGCCGGTCATTTCCATACTCATTGTAGGAACTTGTTGATGCTCACTAGTTACATTTGGCATCAGTTTGAACATAGTTTAACAAGTCATTCTTTTTTACTAATTAAAACATGTAAAAAGGCCCACTTGGAAAGAAAAAAAACCAAGCTTCCAAATCGATTATAGTAACTCATGAAGTACCACTACCAAAGACCAGCATTTGCATAGGAGAACTAGCAAATAAGAATTATCTAAATGATCTTCAAGTTAGGAAATGTGAAGTTGAAGAACCAGTTGAGTTTAATTAGTTCCAAAAAAAATTAAGAAAATAGAAATAGTTCAATCTCATCAACGTCATTAAGCAGTATTAGTCTCAATTAACTTTCATCTCTCTTAAGCATTTTTAACCAAACTAAAATTTTCTTACATCTTTCATTAAACTGTAACCGATTAAAATTTTCCACTATATAATTAATAGTCATCTTTGTTCACATACATATCATCATTAACTCATTTTCTCTTATTTTTCATCAATTAGAGTTGCACCTAATTGTCCTCAGTTGGTAATATTTTTCATTTCATATTTTAGTAATGTCATATCATCAGTCTGATGCATGAAGTACCCGCCAATGCAGGATCCCGAGAAAGGATCTATTGTACACAACCTTATCCTACATTGCAAAGACTGTTTCCGCATTAATTTTAGTAATGCCATATACCAACCCAAAATTTTTGGGACAAATATGGGTTGATGATGATACTGATGAATAACAATATACGTCCCTCTCAGCATTAATTTTGTATCTTGTCTCAACCTATTTGTATTCTGAAAATATGAAGATAGTGGCATACAAATTCAGATATACCTTTTCCTCTGAGTCAGGTGTGTCAAAAGCCAAAGGGGTTACAAAGGTAGATGTTGTTACTGGAGGAGCATCCTCAAAGTCCACAGGGGTCGCATCAACAAAAACTGTCTTCTGCTTCCTGTAGATATCAAGGAGCTTCCCTCTAGGATAGCAGAACTCAGACTCAGTTACTGGGATTGCACCAATGGAGCTAGCAGAAGTAATTGAAGTGCCCAGCTGTAATACTGCAACAGAATTTGATCTTCCCCTACCACGAGCAAAACCAGCATTTGTTGAACCATCCACACGATCTCTTTCCAAACCAAATCCAGGAGCAACACGAACAGAGGATCCACCAGAATGAACATCCTGACGATGTCGTGGCCTCCATTTATCACGAGAATCAGTTCCAGAAAGTAAACGGAGGCTAGCAGTAAAAGATTGTTTTTCAGTATGAGCATCTTCTTTCTCTACATCCACTTTCTTCTCTATGTGTGACTCCTTGTCTTTGTCGTCAGGGCCCCATCTTGATGACCACTTGCTATCTCGGCGGTTTTCATTTCCCATACCACGATTCGGAACTTCATGCAACCTCTCAGATGAAGGCAGAGTCCTAGATTCAAGAGACTCTTTAATAAGGACATTCTCAAGTCGACGATCACCCTTGCGATACTCAGTTTCTCGTTCTCCTTCCTTTTTGCGTTCTCTCCTAGAAAGCAAGCTACTCTCTCTCTCTTCTTCACGCCAACGACGGCTACTATCTATATCAGATGCATTTTTTCTCCATTCTTTCTTGTCTTGTGATCCATCCAGACGCCAGACATCTTTCTGAATAGAATCAGACAAGCTTCCAGATGGCAGGGAATTTGGTGGGCGAGTATCCTGCCACAAATAAATCAGTATCAGGTATATACAAGCCTATACCCTAGAATGATTTGCAAGTGAAAATACTCTTATTATGAGAATAAAGTAAATAATTATAAAGCTAAACCATCTAAAATGCAACCTTGGCTTCTCATCAAGCTATAATATTTAAATCATTAAAATATCCCAGAAGCACTTGGCTTGGAGCATGTGTTAGATATATTTTGTTATTTAACACCATCATGAAAAGAATTAGAATGATGCACGTATGAAGATATCAATGTTGACAAGCTATGCTATATATGAGTTTTTTGGAAACAAGATATAGGAGTAACATCTTGTGTTATCATCAAACGGTGTAAGTCCCAACATGTGATATGGAATATTAACAATCTGATATTTTATCAAAAGTAAACTCTACCATTGCACCAAGGCTCCCCATCATTTTATCAAAAGTAAACAAAAAAAACAACATCGTTTAGCAGAGTGCTGAGTCTGGACCACTTTATAAATAAGAAGAAATCAGAGCATAGTAGAGTTACTAAATTTATTAAATCCAACTACAAAAACCAATAGCATGGGTTTATAATACATTTCTGGATTCCAGACCACTTGATCATAATTCAATATCCTGACTATTACTACTATAAGATAATAAACATAAATTGATTTTAGACGGTTCAAAATTTTGATTATAACCACTTCAAGATAAGAAGAAATATAACACAGGTTAAAAAAATTTAACAAACCTCAACGTACCAAAGTTCACTAAAATGGAGAACTGGTGGAAAAATCTCCAAGTAACACCTAATATAAGTGATGGAGCCCCATTATAAAAACATGTCTTATTCTAACAATGATTTTTTCCAGCTTTAATTAATTCAAGAGCATTGGCTTTTTTAGATATTTTGAGTATTTTTAAGTCTCATTTAACTGTTCTTAAGCCATTAATCAAACCAGAATTTTAACAACTGAACTACCATTGAACATGCTCAAACTTCTCCTAGATGAGGGAGATGTCTTTCCCTCATTCTACCATAGTAACTGCAGAACTAGGTAATCGTACAGGTTTTAGGCAGAATGGCAATTGCTTCTACCACCATGACCGTGTTCATAGTGCTTCTATTTGTGTCATTTCTAATTAACCACACAAATTTTAATGTCCACATTCAACAACACCAACTTATTAGTCTTTCCTAGCAATCAAAATTAAATTGCTAAAATGCATTTTGCCTTACAAGTAACTTATAAAAAATTTCTTCCAGATCAAATAGTGCATGATGATCAGCCAAAAGAGGAAACAACCTTTAGTACTCTACTCAAAAAGATTTTATCCAATTAATGACGTTTCTGTTAAATAACATACAAAAAAAATGTTATTTACAAGATTCTTTAGATTGACATCCTTCATGCAAGCACTAAAGATTCATGGGATAATATTAAAGTTTCAAACAACCAAAAAGTAAGAAACATAAGTCTTCAAAAATGATTGAATTGACATAGAATACAATAAAAACAAATATGATCCCAGGAATAAAAAATCAGTGACTGCCATGTAAAGGAACGTTGATACTACCAAAGTAATCAAAAAGCCAACCTTGCTGTCACCAGGTTTAGCATATAGCCACTGGGGAGACAGAGGAATGCTATTTTCTGGATTCACCTGATCTGCAACATGCAACACAAAATACATTAAGTTTATAGTGATAGAATTAATATTGGGTCAAGAAAATAGAAATTCAAATACCAGAAAAAAGAAAGCCGTAGCAATAGAAAACTTCAGCGAAGAAGGATTCTATGAAACAAAAGGTTCTTATCTAAGTATCAATCATAGAGATACTGGAATTTCTGGGTTGAAAGAAGTATATGAAGTCCTATGCAATTGATACCATCTGGGAAGCAAAATGAAAACGTTGCACACTAACTTACCGACATAATGAC
>JBBUKS010047328.1:0-10293 GCA_038050645.1 Hedychium gardnerianum
TAAATTCCAACCCATCACAATTCATGTTTATGCTCCTAGGGTTAGAACAAGAACACACCAACAATAGTCATACACATCCAAACTTCCAACACATGCCAAACCATATCCACAACTCATCTACATAATCTGAACATATGAAACAACCCCAACATCAAGTAATCAACCAACACAACACACCAACAATAGTCATACACATCCAAACTTCCAACACATGCCAAACCATATCCACAAGTCATCTACATAATCTGAACATATGAAACAACCCCAACATCAAGTAACCACCCAACACATCATAATCATTTACACATCACTTACCTCACTAATGACAGCAACGACTGAAACTAGGGGTGATGGCCGGAGCTAGCTAACATGCCAGAATAGGGCTGCTGGAGTCCATCTCTGCCGGAACAATACTGTATCCCCAACTTGGCACAATCAGAAAATACCCTTAAGCATCAATCTAAAGCTAATTGATTTATCTATCATCCACAACACTCACCTATTGTTGGTGGCAGCCGGAAATCACCATGGCCGGAGCTGTCTAGTGGCGATAGCTGAAAAGAACCACCTTGATCAGATCTATACACTGTGATGGTCATATACGAGCTCCAACAATGGTTGAGGCAGCGATCCAATCTGATCGGCGATGATCGAATTGGGCAGCTCTGGCTGAGGATTGAATCTGCCCTAGGCAGCAACTTTGATCGGAGCAGTGAAACCAGAGGTGAGATCTAGGGAAATCCTCCGGCCATAACTATGGCAGTAGCGACGACCGGCCGACGGCGATGAAGGAATTTGGCAGTAAACTATTGGGGGTCTGACCTCTCTGATCGTGGCCTATCCATGGGCTGGCAGTAGTGGCCGGTGGTGAGGGTCGGCAATGACGGCGACGACTAGGGTAGAGGTGATGACCGACGAGGTTGAGGTGCTGCAGTGGTTGGCTGTGAGGAAGAGAAATCGCGAGAGGAAACAGTGAAGAGTTGAGTGATCGGGGAAGAAATAATCGAGTGAGTAAGAAGAGTTTCGACTTAGGTATTAATAACCTCAACCTAGGGTTTCTTAATTAAAATTTAGGTTAATTGAACTTATCAACTCCCAGCTTAAATAGCAATATCTTAAAATAACTCATACAAATTCGGTTTAACCGTCGATAAATTTCTAATTTTTTTCTAAAATTCTTATTGAGTGATATAAAATTTTTAAGGCTTAAACTTTATTTTCCATATTTAACAAACTAACTATAAATAAATGATCAAGTGGCTAAGGTGCCTGTAGTCCTATGTCATTTATAGAGAAATGTCACTACAACAACTTCTCTTCTCTATTATGGTTCTCTCATCCATCATTGTTCCTTTACAACTTCGTATATGTTTTGGCACCCCACAAAATCAACCACATATCTTGTAAGTAATGTTCTAAGTATGATTATAAGGTGTATTTTCTTCATTATGTTCATAGAATCTCATTGTTTCCCTCTACTAATTATATATATAATGAGGATTGAACTTGGAGAAGGAAGCTTTATTTTTATGTACTATTGTGTGGATTTGATTTGCAATTGCATTCAGACTCGAACAAGTTAAAACATCAATGATTTAGTAACTGACTTATATTGTTTATAGAAGTAAAATGGATGTGATGAGTTCTAATACAGATTTGCTTTATTTTGTCCCTTAGCCCATGGATAACTAAGGCAAACCAAACTGTAATCAATATAAATTTGATGCTTCCACCAGATCATTAAGCATACAAAATTATTTCAATCTGGAATGGTTATTTGTTCATGTTTGGCTCATCATATGCATGCTATTTTAATAATGTAGCCTATCTATCTATGTACCATAAGAGCCTGGATCAATTTTTTAAAATTGTTTGACATCACTACAAATTACTTGGTTATGTTTCCACAATATTCATTATGTTATTTGACATATATGCACTTTTGATAGCCTCCAGAACTTAGGATGCAATTTCCAACTCCTAGCATAAATTTAATTTTTATGACTTATAAAGATGTGAAATTGGCAACAACTCTTTAAAATTGCATTCAAATTATGTTCAAGTGATATATATAGTATGTAATTTGGGTATTTGATATGTTATCTTTTTTTTCTTGAATTGAATTATTTAAGAACTTTATAACTCCTATATGGGGTTGGAGAATATTTAGGATCTTTTTGATATATGCTCAGTTTTGTTATTTCTTTGTGGATATTCATCATATTTTTTGGATGAATGATTTTATGAATCTAATGTATTTTGTATTTTTTAGATTTTAGGTTGTAGGAACAATCAAGAACCAATATTACATCCAATCTCAATATGATAAAGTCATAAGTGAATGGATTGAATTCGTTTACTAGTATGTAGGTGCCTAAATAGGTCGTATACGTTGGGATAAATATTTGGTTTTTCATTGTGGATTTTTGGATATACTTGTGGATACACTTTTGATTTTGTGGATATAGTTTTTGGTTATACTTATGGATTTGTGGATATATACTTGTGGATTAGTGGATATATAAACTTGTGGATTCATTGATATTCGTCATTTTTGAATGGATAATTTATTAATCTAATTAATGCATTTTAAGTCATCTTTTAATAATTGCGAAGTCGTTTCTTATCAATTACTTCAGTATAATACAAAATAATGAAGTCTTTTAAATCAATTACTTTGTCAATAAATGTAAATTGTGAAATAACATAATACCAAATACTTCGACAAATACAAATTATGGCGAAGTTATAGAATATATTTACTTCGGTAATCAATGTAAACTGTGAAGTTACATATTATCTATTACTTCACCAATTTACAAAACCAATGAAGTAAAGGATATTTTTTTTACTTCAGTAATCAATGTAAACTGTGAAGTTATATATCATCGATTACTTCGGCACTTTACAAAACCAATGAAGTAAAAGACATTATTTTACTTCAGCATTGGTCCGACTCTGAACCAATTTTGTCTCTTTGAACCGATCAAAGACTTTACTTTTACTTCATGTTCATCTACTTTGGTAATTATCTATCTATGATTTCAGTGAATATGTGAAGTAAATCAAGGAAATTCACATAGTGAATGCAGCAAAAACAATAGGGTTAGTATCAAGTAGTCCTATATGACAGTCCAAGAAGACAACCTAGTAGAATACTCTACCACTTTGCTACTATATGATATGTATAATGTATAAGCATGAACATACATGTACAATGGTATTTTGGTATAGTATCACTAATATATAGGAACTAGCATAAGTATACAACTATACTACGGTATGGTACCCCTAACATATAGGTACAAGCCTAAATATATAACTATACTACGATGTAAATGCATGAGCATAAGTCTATAACTATACTATGGTCTAGTAATACCCTACTGTCCTTGACGGAGAAGAGGAGCACAAAGCGGTGGCCAATGGTTGCAACAACTAGCAATGAGGAAATCACTCACTGTTGGGGAGGAGGCGGATGGCGCGAGCTCATGAGAGGGTGGCACTGGCTACTAGGCGAGGGAGGCGTCAATCATTCTCATGGAAGAACAACGTCACATGGGTGGGGTGATAGAGGTGGTGGGGAGATGAATAAAACTTAAGTTTAGGAAATTAAACTTAGGGAAATTAATTCAATCAACTCCCAACTTAAATATGTAATCCTAAATAGGCTTTCCTAAACCCTAACTATTTTATCCCGATAAAGTATTTATAAATTTGTTTTAAATCCCAAAAAATTCTAATAGATCTTGTATATTCATATAAATTTATTTCCTTATTAAATATTAATGATATTTTTTCTTTTCTTAAATAAATTCAATTAGTCAAATTTTAATGGTTTTAATCCCTATTATCTCCTATTATATATATATATATAATCATTTATATATATATATATAACATTCTCCCCCACTAATAAAAATTCATTTATATATATATATATATATATATAACATTCTCCCCCACTAATAAAAATTTTGTCCCCAAATTTCCTACTTATGGTGTATCACTAGGGTATCCTCATCTAAGGGGTAATACTAGACAATATATTACTATGTTAATCCATTATAGTATTTTACAAAGTCCCCAACTATCAAGGAGTAAGCTCCCCTTATCATACTACATGATGATCTACTTCTAAACTAAATAATCATTGTCCTGTAGATTATGACCATCGTGCTTCCGCTACTCTAATATTGATATCTAACTAATTGTTGTTGTAAAAATCCGCTTAATGTGGATGGTCTTCCCAGTTGTCTCTGAAGTCCATCATGCACACTCAAAGTAAGTCCTCCAGTGTCTGAATGGTGCGCCATGTCTGTTCATCTTTTTAAGGGTGAAATGTTGCACTAAAAAAAGTTTTGTACACATGGCTCATTGGAAACTCTACTAAGCAATTTAAAATGTTAGTATTTAGAAAATGGACGGACTTGGTTAATCTATCAATGATCACCCAAATCGAATCACGCACCTTTTGAAGTCCATTATAATATGTTCTCATTTCCACTTAGGTACAAAATCTTCCGAAGTCGATCTACTGGTCTCTTACGCTCTTTGTGGGTTATGGTCTCACCACGCTTCCGTTACGGCACTCTGATTTTTTCCTTCACTTGATAACACACCAAGCATCAAACTGCAAGGTTTGCAATGTCCTTCTTAATATCGTTACACTAGTTGGGTGGTTTTAGGTTTTGATACATACGGATACCTCCTGGATGAACTATGAATTGTGATCGATGTTCTCCCTAGAGTAGGTTTTATTTAATCGAAGGTGTCTTGGTAACACAGTCTTCCTTGAGATTTCTTGCTTAATGCATCTTTAGTTCTTCTAGTTCCTTTGGCTCCATGCGATATGAGTCTTTAATATTGGGTCATCCCCGAAAGTATATCAATCGTGAACTCCACTTGCCTTGGAGGTGGCAAATTTGGGAGTTCGTTTGGAAATACATCTAGGTATTCTAAAACTATACAATGTCTAAGAGGAATGATGTACTATCCTCGTAGATGTTATCAATAGGAACCCCTAACCTTCATAGGATAATAATTGCTTGGCTTATAGTGCCGAAAAAAAAAATTCCTTCGTCGTTAGTCACAACGAATTTCCAAGATGGTTGGTCATGAGGTTGAAAGTTACCACTCTAGCTCGATAGTTGATGGTAGCAAGATAAGTGATCAACCAATCCATGCTTATACTGTGATGTGCATAGATTATATATCATTTTATGTATTATTTGAGGCACTTCTTCTTATATTTCATTAACATGATCTACACTATCGCACTTCATTTATTATGTTATCATGCTTTTTACTCCATTTTGTTTGAAGATCTGCTCCTTTTGTGTTTTCATCTACAGGATGTGTTTTGGAGCTAAACAAAACTTCTACGGAGAGCAAAGTAGTACAACAAAGTAGAAAGTAGAGCAGGAAGCCAAGAAGCGAGAAAAACCCTGGTCGTGTCTCCTAGACACGACCATGTTCAAGGCGTGTCTCAAGAGTAGTAGAAGCTTAATGCATGGCCATGTCTCCTAGACACGATCGTATGCCATATGTGAAGAGAGACTAGGCACGACCATGTCTCCCAGACACGACCGTGTGCCTAGTTTGGGTAGACTCAAGGCACGATAGTGTCTCCCATACATGGCCATGCCTCCTACCACCACAACCTCAAGACACAGCTATGTTTCAGAGACACGGTCGTGTGCCATGAGTGACCTGGGTCATGCCTCACTAGTATAAAAGGGGTTTTCCCCTTTCTCAAGGGGAGGTGGTTCTTCCCTTATTGGGAGAACCCTAGGTCCTTCACACTTAATCTTCCAACGATCTATTCGATGATTTGAGGAGGATTTCTCTGATCCATCATCATCCAAGGAAGGAGAAGACTTCCAAAGACCAAGACTCTAATCGGATAAGCATTCTTTCCCTATTCCTCTTAGATTTGGGCTTGAATGTTTATCTTCATGTCTTTGTGTTTTCTTCCTCTTTCTATGGAGTAAATCTCATGTATTCTAGGGTTAGGGAGTAACTATGATGTGATTGATGATGTATGAACTATTGATATGTCAATTTCCTATTTTCTATGAGATGTTACTCTTGTGCTATATGTATTGTGCATTATACATGTTTGGCGAAATGTATATGTGAATGATGCATGTAGATCTAGGGTTTTGCTTCTATGTTAGGGTTGCTACTAGACTAGATAATCGAGAGATCCTTAGTGACAAAGGATTCTCATTCAACCGAATACTCGTGCCCTTAGTGACAGAGGGCACCGATACATATTCCACTTTTTAGAGTTAAAAGATCTTGACATAGGAATTTATCCTAGTTCATAGGAGTAATGTTGAGAATTAGGTGATGATCATGTTATAGGGACATTATCTAACATCATAGTGAAATAGAAAGCTTAAAATCACTCCCCAATTCTTCACTTCACACATCACTTGGACCTATAACTCTCTCTCTCTCTCTCTCTCTTAAGCACTCTCTCACACTTTCTCTCTTAAGTTCACAAGTCCATATTTCGATTAGTCTAACTAACTTCCTTCACCAAATCACTAGTGCTTAGTTTACAATCCTTGTGGGTTCGATATCTTTTATTACTTACCAACATTATTGTGCATTTGCGGTACGACAACAGACTGATGCCAAACTCCACCATTCATTATGCTTGTAGATTTGTGTTTAGGGTATGACTACCAAAGTCCAAGGGCAACCCTTAACTTCTTGATTGGAAGGCACTACTTTCCTTAATGGTATTGTTATAGCTAATCCACATGATCACGATGTCGGAACTCTCCTAATTTAACCATAAATATTCGGTCTACTTTCTCTCCGACAAGTACCGATAGAGGGTCCGGATATTCTGATCTAAATGTAGGCTTCAAGACATTGGGTGAATGGGAGCATACAGTCATAGTCTTGAGCTACTAAGTGGGGCCACATTCGACGAGTTGACTAAACTCAAATTTGTAATCCATTACAGTTGCTCTACTTAAGGTTTAGGAACTTCTTATGATGAGCTATACAAAAGGAGGTAGAAAAGTACTATCTCTCAAAAGCATCTCAAAATAACCACCAAGGGATGTTTTGTTCCCCTAGGATCGTCTTCTATGTTATCCACCACATGGTGCCCTAGTCTCGTAAGTAATATGTAGATAGCTCCATCTTTTTCACATCAATGCAAGTCATATATTCAAATGTACCTTCTACATTATCTAACCAGGTACTAGCGGTCCATCGTCAAAATCCCCATGGAATAGGATACATCAATCCTTTATTGATTAAGATAGTATTGGCATACACACCTTGTCCATTACCCAATTGGAAGTGGCGGGAGTGGGGTTGTTGTTTCCTGAAACTATGCTTCTTGATCTCCAATAGTTGGTTGTCGGGCTCGACCCCTACTTTTTGACTCATCATCAGTTGGCGCCTCCAAAGAGTCAATATTTTCTGCATCATGGTCGAGTCCCTAGGTGTTAATGGGTCATTTTCGAGGTCCAACTCGACCACGCCCATGTGTAAGGGTTGTTTCACTAAGTGTCATTTCCTACTATGATTAAGTAAGTGAGTACCTGATAATAATAAAAAGGTATAGAAACAACTAAAGACATACCACCTTCCTATAACTCAGAGATGTCCTTCGGCTTGCCTGGCGTCCCAAAACTCGAGAAGTCAAGATTGAATAAAACAAAACACAATTTCCAAAATGCGAAAACCCATATGCGACATCGCAACCTAGGCTATGATATCCTGTATGCGGGAGAATCATACTACCATGGACGAGTCCCATGGGAAGACAAGATATGTAAGTAGCCACTGTTTGCGGGAGAAACACTCTACCACGGACGGGTCCCGTGGGTAGATAGGGTTTGTAGGTAGCTATCAAGCTAAGGATTGCGGGAGAAATACTCTACCATGGACAGGTCTCATGGGCAGTCAAAGTATATAAATAACCACTATCTGCGGAAGAAATGCTCTACCAGAGACAGGTCCCGTGGACAGATAGAGTGTGTAGGTAGCTATCTAGCTACGAATTATAGGCAAAATATGCTACCACAGTCAAGTGTTGGGAAGTCAAGATGTATATGTATACATCACAATAATAACCAAGTAAATAGTAACAATCCATCTAAGAATAATGCTCTACAAGCTACACTATGGTCTGATCTAACTAACGTATATGCACGAGGCTAAATAACAAACAAGAGACTATTAGGATACTCGATATTCAACACTACTGTATGGTCTTACTAACGTATAAACACGATCCTAAATAACTAACACAGGTCTAGTAGGATAATCGATATTCTACACTATGGTATGTTATCACTAATATACAAGCACGAATATAAATATCGAGCCAGTAACCTAGTTCCATGTTTTACATTTATGCTATGGTATAACATCTCTAGTAAAAAAACCACAAGCATCAATGACAATAAATAGCATGGATTGCAATGAGACTACATGGATATCAAATAGATTAATCTAATCTAAGGACAAGCAACTAAGTATCAACTCAAGAAAAAATAGAGTGGAGTTAGGGTAAGCAAGTAAATGTTATCTAATCAACATAAATGAAAATAAATCATGCACTAAAATCAAAGATCTAAAGAGGTCAAAGAAGGAACTACCCATCTCCAACGTAGAATGTCCTTTCATGTCCTCAAATCAAAGAGCATGTCTTTAGCTCGAATCTATATGTAAGGTATAAAAAGAATTAACCCATTAACCAACCTATTTATTAATTAATTCATCTATTAATTAATTAATCAACCCATTAATTAATTAATTAATTAATCTATTTAATGAATTCAATTAATCCCAAATGAATCAAACATTATTTAGTCATATTAATTAATAATTCTGATTAATAAACTAATCTACTTAATTTAATTAATCAATTAACAACTCTATTAATAATCAATCAAACTCTTATTTTAATCACTAAACCTATTAATTAAACCACATGTTAATTAAATCACTAACATCATATAACCAATAATTTTAATCAACTAACAATTAATTATTTAATTACCTAGTTAATATGTTAATCATGAATTACTTAGTTAATATTGTTAACATAATTTAATCATTCGAAGGACTCTAATTAATTAAGCAATTAATCAACAATCAAATAACTAATTACAATTACTGCCGATAATTTTCTTAATAATTTTCATTACCCGAATGCTTCCTCAACGGTTGCTTGCGGCCTCTTCTCTAGTGGTGACTCATGGCGACCCGACGACTCAGCAGCTGATGGTGACACAGGTTGGGCAAAGGTTGATGTAAGTGACCGGTGGTGGCTACAATAGTAACAGAAAACAATGCCAACAACAAAAGACAATGGAGATGTCATCGACGGGGACAAATTGGCACACCGCTGGTTGCTCGTGGCATGAATACTAGGAGGCAGTAGCGCCATCTTCGCTACCCTCCGGCGGGGAACCCTTGACATTTTCAAGATGATTGGTCTAGAGGTTGAAAGTTATTATTTTAGCTCGATAGTAGTATGATAAATGACCAACCAGTCTGTGCCTAGACTAATGTCAAACTCCACCATTCATAATGCTTCACTATAAGAAAAAAGCTTATAGACAACGCTTTTTTTGCCCTATCTATGTGGCTGAAAAAGCATTGTTGTTAAAAGTCCTCTCAAAGACAAAGCATAAAAAGCATTGTCATTTTTGTAAAAACAACGCTTTCACAAGGCTTAAAAAGCATTGTCATTTTTTTCAAAGACAACGCGTTTGCAATGTATAAAAAGCATTGTTTATTTTGGGGTTTAGGCTTTTACAACGCATAAAAAACATTGTCTTTTTTTAGCAAAGACAATATTTTTTTAATAGATAAAAAGCATTGTCTTTTTTAAAATACAACTTTTTAGCAAAAGATAAAAATAAATATTTTTTCCATTTAAAAAAACATTTTCTATTATATTTACACCAGGAATTACTTAATTAAAAACCCTTATAAATAACACCAATTAAAATACCATTTGCTATCACTAATCAAAACTTGTTTTTCTATCAACAACAACATCTTAAAAAGGGAGAAAGATACACACACAAGTCGACTTGTCTGATATTGGGTCTTAGAATCCATTCATACATCGATTGCATTTGTTCAAAAATACAAGAACTAAATCGAACATGATCATGAATCAGTAATAGTATGGCTTGGCTACTAAGCTAATACAACTGTGGGTTTCATCTGCTGGAGCCATTGGTTTTGGAAGAGCCATGTGGTTTCTTAGTTAATGGAAGAGCCCACCCCTTTGTAGTTTCTTGC
>JBBUKS010047369.1:0-10292 GCA_038050645.1 Hedychium gardnerianum
AAATCTTGCAACAGCCAGTTAGAGTTGCAACACTGATCTAAGGCAACCAATCAGAAAAAGTTAACACGCAAATATGAGATTACACTATATCCACATCATGGAAGAAGAAGAAATGACAAACAACTAAAGAAAGTGAAACAACAAAGGATTCAATCACTAGGCAGCTGTACAAACAAATATGACATTGTCATACAAAATAACAGATCATTTATCCGATCTCCTAAAGCCTTCAAGTTTCAAATCTCCTTGTCATAGATTTCGCATCGGACCACTTCGAGGGGCAGTCCTGAATTTGGAAGTTGAGGCAAGAAAATTATGTTATTGAGGCAGAACATTCGACATAGTATATTTTATCTAACACAAAAGGTAATGTTCTTTTAGCTTGGATTTGCTAATCAGTTAAAGATGATGTATCACTTCTCACACTCTTCCTAGTTTGGTTAATGCTGCAGTTTAGATTGAAGGTAAGTCAAAATTTTCAAAGGAAAACATGCTTCACAATATGAAACACTGCAAAATTTATAGTTTCGCCTAATGACCAACACAGGAAACAAGTTCAAGACCTCAATATGAAGACAATGGAGTTTTCACAAGCAACCATGAGGGCTAGGCTTCTGTGAGTGCAAGTTTTTGGGTTTTGTTATTTTGCAACAAGGCTTCCACAATCAGATTTCAACAAGTTGTGACCAGGGATTTTCTTTCTGTAGGCTCTATTCTTTCATCTACCCTTTCCTACTCTGAATCTTCTTTCTCTTCTCTTCTTCCTCCTCCCCAATTCTTTCATCCTCCCCAGCACCTTCAACACCAAATATCAGCACACCCAACACAACACCGAAATCATATCATTTCAGCTGGGGATCAAAACCCCACCATGTAAGACACAAAAATATTATATGATGCCAGTGAGAAAGGAAGGTCAGAAGGCCCTGAACTAGATGAAATAAACCAACAAACATAATGTGGGAATTATATTTTACAGTGCGAATAATGTTTAAGGTGTTGAGAATTTCCTGAGATCAAGGAGCTAAGTTATTGCTTGCATTGTGGAATGTCATAAAGAAAAAACTGGATTCACATAATGGGTGTCAAGGATAGTATCAGGGGGCAGTTCTTACCACTACAGGAGTTTAGCCTCAAGCCTCACTAACACACATGATCAATAAAAGGTAATTTTATTGTCTAACTCTAAGGAGACAACTATAATTCAAGCACCATCCAAAGGGCACATCACAGACATTCTAAAAGCTAGTGAATGTTGCTTTCCAGAATAAAGTGAATTCAGAAAGTCTATATCATATTTCTGATAGCAAAGCACTATCAGGACTCACATGCAACAGATTCTATGCCAAAGTCGAGCAAAAGAAGCAAAATTCGAATATTAGAGACAAATATTGGATTCTCTCACCTTCCTGGTAAGGACTGAGAATTATTTTCAAGAGGTTTAGAACCACCAAACCGCTTGGACTTGTTATCTTGCTCTTTATCAACTCTCATAGCAGCCACTTCTTTCTCCATTACAGCTACTTCCCTTCTCATCTTTTTGGCCTCCACTTCCATTGCTTTAGTCAATGTATCAACTTTTTTGGCCAGCATCTAATTAGGAATACTCGCAGAAGCTACAATAGTTTAGAAATGAAAGCAGATTTTTGTAACAAGAAATTCTCCAAGGACATTTACCTCAATTGCATCATCCTTATCTTTTAAGGTTTGGCATTTCTCATAACATGCTTTTCTCAGTGTAATTACTTCTTTCTGCAGCATGTCGTAGAGTAGTCCAGACACGCAATCATCTGACTCAACAGTAGGGAACTCACTGATTTTCTCCTCAGGATTCTCCTGCCAACTGTTATGCAATGCATTATCAGCAGTTGCATCGGAAGATTTGTTCAATATCAAACCAGCTCCATCTGCAAGGGTTTTGCTATGATCTAAAGATCTAGTGCCGCCATCAAATGACTTAGAGGCTCCTTTGGCATGCTTAAGTATTATATTACTAGAAATAGATGATCTCATCTGAAAAGATGGTCTCCTTGAGAGGAAACCATTAGCACTCTTCGGGATATTCTCAGATCCACCAAGAGATTGGTTACATGAAGGACCACTGCTCACAGTCTTCCCCTCCATGTTGGTACGTCGGTTAATGCCACCTGTTGACATTCGCAATCCTTCTTCTAAAACTTTCAGTCGCAAATGAAATTTCTCCTAAAGTTCAAAAAACAATGCAAAATCATTAAAATTTATTATTTTGAAATATCTAGTTGTATAAGGCAGCATATAGATAAAAACTTCTAAACAGGTGGAGATAAATAACTTACTTTCAATTGGGCTTCAGATCTTGCAGCACGCTCTGCAATAACAAACTTATCTCTAAGTTGCTGCATCTCACCCTGCGATAGAATGTAAGCTGATGAAGATAAATATCATTGAGAGACTAGCATATAAAATTGCTGTGTATAGGTATGATATGGAAAAAGGAAATATTCAGGATATTTTCTCCAGTTCATTCTTGAAATCATCATCTTCAAGTGTTAATGTCAAATATTTGGGTCAGCAACATAGACCTTATCCCTCCAATTGAAGGCACTTTATGCAAATGTTATTTTACTAGTGATATCAAGTATTCAAATCTTCTAATCACTTTTAACTATGCTGACTAGAATTTTCTTTACTGTCTTTATGACCCTTACACCTTAAGTATAATCTATTCAACTAAATTAACTTGAAGTAAACCATAAAAAACCCATCACTAACCTGCATGAACCTTCGTTCCTCAAGCCACTGTTTAACAGGCATTACTTTGTCATTAGCATCTTTCCAATCATTGGCCACTACCACAGCAACTCTATTAGCTGAAACCTTTGCCCGAGAAAGTTCTCGGTCAAGAGTTTTCATCTCTTCCTGAGTCAATGAATTTCAAAGTAATAATGAGAGCACAATACAGTTATTCTCTAATTTAAAGTAGTTCAAAGAACATAATTATTCGTGTTCAATAAATCATAGTAAAGCTCAAAACATTACACCCATCTCCTGAACTTTTCGCTGGTAATCCCTCACAGCATTTGCAGCTGCCCCACTGGCAAGAACAGCCTCTTCTAGCTCTCGCACAGTCTGGCATAGCTTTTCAACTTCTGCAACTTTTTGCCTGTGCATCTTATCTAAGATCTTGTTCTCCTCCTTAGGTAATTATGCAAAGAACATAGTTATAAAATTTAAATTGCATAGACAGCCAACAATTCTGCACCCGATCAATGACTGTAATACAAATATTCTGTTTAATGTCTTCCTGGGATACCTGACAGATTTCTATCTGTTTCATCAACTCTAGGTTCTTATTTTGCAGATCATCCACCATAGAAGCCTTTGCTAAAGCAATCTGCACAGTTCGTTCTGCTTCCAATAGTGCTGCTTCCTTTGATTTAGTAAGCCTGTCCAATGCCCTGTTGTCGTCCTGTAACTTTGAAACCTGCACAAAGGTAGCACAATTGCTATTCAGCCACGTAGCATGGAATATCTTTAAGATAAATTGTATTTCAGACATATATTTTCCACTGTTAAGTAGACCTAAGAGATCTGAGCCTCTGCGGTCTGAAGAATAAGAAATTGTCTTATATATACCATCAGAGCAGATAATAACAGGCAACGAATAAACTTGTCTTACTGCAGGACAAGCATAATATTGACTGCAATTCTCCTTAACAACGTCGATCTAGGTTGAGGACAGTAAAAAAAGATATCACAATATGACAAATCTAGATTGTGCACTTCCAAAAAATTATCTTGTATCTTAGTTAGAAAATGAAGACTTACCAATTATAAAAACAATTCTAAGAAGGATGACAGCATATTTGAACAACTGTACTAAATAGGAAGTTATTCAAAACCAGTTCAAGCATTTACTTTATTTTATTAATAAACTAGCAATAAGAAAATTAAAAACACCTACATGCTACAACAATTAAGTTATTCTCTAACCAAGGCAGGTATGGTAGTGAATCAATGTGCACAATTTTTGTCGAAGAAAATATTCAAATAATAATTTTGCTGGATGAAGATTTCAAAATGATACCTCTTGACGTGCTAGCTTCAATTCGGCCTCAAGGGGTGCAAGAATAGCTTCAATTGGAGGCATGTCATCATCTTTTTGAGCTGCATGAACTCTTCTAAGTGATGCTTCAGCTGCATATTGGGCGGCCAAGGCTGCTTTCTTCTCATCATTTATCTTCTTAATTTCAAGATTCTACAAATTCATATGCCCGAGAAACACCATCTCATCAAAATAATAATAATAATAATAATGATGCATGAGAAGTTAGGGAAGTCCAGGAAATCTCTCGATTACCCTGCTGTCTATGAGTGATTCACTGAGATTCAGCTTCTCATCCATCTTTATCAACTCTTCTGTTAGCTGATAGAAGTGAGAACAAACAAGATATAGCATGTTTATCTAATGACTTACCAATAACTAAATAACTAAAAGAACGTGTAAGTTAATTATTCACCTCTTCCACTGCCTTCTCCCTAGCACGTTCCGACAGCCGCAGAGCCTTGATCTCGGCCTGCGCCTCCGACAATTCCCGATCTTTGTCTGCACGGGCCCAAAGCATTCATCAACCAAAATGTAAAAAAATAAAAATAAAAACTACAAAATCCAACCACATAATTTCAAATAAATGAGAGGGAAAATGTGATGGGGAAAGAATCATCATCCTCACCTCTAACCTCATTCTCGAGTCTATTGAGCTCTACCTTCACCGGATCAGATCCATGGAGCAGATTAATGAGCTCCTCCGCCTCCAAGTATGGCTTACTCGAGGCCCTCCGCCTCTGTGCCGAAGTTGACTTTCCTTCACTCTTGGACGAAGCAGACGCCACTAGAACCACCGGCACCGGCTGTGCCATCGGCGAAGCGTTCGTCCTCGCTGTCTCGCCAGCGAAACCCTCGAAGCCGTACTCACTCGGATCTGCCATTTTAGATCTGGCACGCGCTCATATCAAGGTCAAGGAAACAATCCGATCCAAACGAGAGGCGATAAAACAAACAAACAAGCAAGTCCGCGTCCAATCGCAGCTCCGAAACAAAAGAACTAGGGCTTCCTCCACCACGAACGCGATTCAGATCTTCCCTTCCTGGTGGTCCGATCGATCGCTCACTTTGTAGACGAACACTTATCTTCGTCGTCGTCTTCCCAGATCGCCCGCGGCGCAAGCAGTCTGATGTTGGCGAACTATTAACTAAACATAGAGCTGGTTTTATAGCTGTCATTATTATAAGCATGTAGCCGAAATTAAACAAGCGACGCTTTACGCGACCTCGTAACCGTTTGACTCGATCGCGACGGGTTCTCTACCTTATCCAACGGCGACAACCGAGTTCGCGAGAAGATCAACGGCTACGCGCTGGATTTAATTTTTGGGAGTTTTACGGTGCTCGTTTAGGAGAATAGACCACTATTTCTATTATTATTTTATTTCTGAAGAGTTTGTATGATTTTTTTTCATGCATTTATTTAATTAAGAGCAAACATATTTTGTACGTACTGAAAGCACAACCGCACGCGAAGTCTATTTACTGCGCCGAGTAAGTTAAATTTGATGGGGTTCAAATATATTCAATAAAATAATTGAATCAAATTAAGGTGAGTAATTAAATTATTGAAATAATTATTTAAATTTAATTTAATGTTTTTTTATAAGTTTGAATTTAGTTTGAGTTTGATTTAATTCATTTAAATATTATCGAATTTTAAATTCAAATTTATTAATTGTTTAAAAAAAATATTTTAAGTTGGTTATTTAAGTTTAATAATTCAAATTTATTTATTTAATACGTTGATAAAAATTATATTAATTAACATTATTCAAAAAAATTATTCATGAATACTATTTATAAATATATTTACGAATATTAACAAACTATGTATTATTTAAATTTATTCATTTAATTTAAAAAAATTATTCAATTTATTTATTTAATTAATTTTTTATATAGTAAATAAATATAAATAAATTTTTATTAAATCGATCATTAAATTTATTCGTAAACATTTAATTCATTCCTAACTGCCTTTCTTCAAAACTCAAATATACATTTCGCTATTGTTACAACAATTTGTACAGAAGAAATAAAAAAAACTATATTTGCAAATAGAAAATTTGACACAATAAAAATACACTATACAAAAGAATGAACAAAACGCGAAGAAATCATCTCACGGGAAGAGCTGTCTTCTTACTGGAATTCCCAACAACAAAATCAGCCTCCACAAAATTGTCTTTTGCTTCATCCTCATCGAGTAACTTCTCCACCAAGTCATCCCAGTTCATTCCGCTGCTCGAATCGGAACTGCTAGATACGGATGTGTTTCCAAAGTTCTCACACACCGACGCTTCCAACTCTTCGTGGGATTCTTTAGACTCTACTACTGAATAAGGCAGCTGCTCAGAGCTCATAGTCTTTTCCAGTGCATCCTTGTGCTCTTTCTCAAGGGACTCCCTTCGTTCCATCATTTGCCTTGTTGGAGGGGTTATCATGGAATCTTTTCTGATCATTATCTGAGAAGAAAGTATTCAAAGAATTAATTCAGCACTTTTGAATCGTATCTTTAAAAGAGTGCTGAATTCATATGATTCAAAAGTTATCGAAAGCCTTTTAAACAAAAGAACATATGAAAGTGGGCACTAGTGAAGATACATAAGCAATGGTATTTACTTACTTCTAAAGCCTTTTGAGCTTCTTGCTCCGTCCAAATGATTCCATGATCAAACATAGCATTGCATGAGAGTATTATGTGCTCAAATCTTCCTTCAACAGGGATGGCAGTTCTAACCTCAGGAGGAAATCTTCCACATCTGATAATTATCGCAAATGTATTTATGCTTGTTCGATAAAGAGCATCAACAATTTGAAATTGGAACTTCTATGTAGCAATCTATCTTCCTTCAATCATATGTGTATCATACTTGTCCCCACAATTGCTAGTAAAAACAGCATCAGTTAATTTCAAGACGATCTGTCATTTGAAAAATGGTAGAAAGAAAGGACTGTACAAATTAATTACTGAAACCACAATTTTGCTTCAGTAAGAAGGAACCTCATAAACAAGTTTTGAATCCTTCTAGGAACCTGGATATTTATCAGGTCAATGTTTATAAGACTACCAAAATTGAATGCAAGGCCTAGTGGTCACAAGAAGTATAATGCATAACATGTTAAGTTTAACGTTTACATACATGGTTAGCGCTATGACACCCACACAAAAACGATGATATCATGTATGTTCTTTCCAGCACTGACAATGAGAATGGTATCAAGGATAATTTACTGCCAACGAGTCAAGTGTTCGATAAAGGGGATAAACAAACAATTCCTCATTGTATCAATATAATTAACATGCACTTCAGATATCTACTTGGGAAGAAGCTACTCTAATAGAAACATGACAGTGATCTTAAGGACTAGATACCTGCAAAATTTTCGCTCCACTATATGATACATTCGACCAGGAGCATAAAGCCTGCTAGGGTCCTTGAGCTTTTTGGCTTCCGATATGAAGGTATCTCTCATGCAAACCGACAATAATAAGCACGGCAAGCTGCACAAGATGCGGCAATATTATAATTGTTTTGTAAGGAAAATCACATGAAAATTTCCCTGATTTAGTAGATGGAAACAGCAGGAAAGAAATATATTAGAAGATAAATGATTACCAGAAAATAGACCCAAAAATATGCTGCAAAGGGGTTGGCGTTCTTGGAAGAAAATCATCCTGAAATCACATGCATTTGCATTTCAATAATAAGATCCACATAAACACTTGTACTAATAATGTTAAAAGCTTAGAAGGAAGATCAATTCCATATCCATAAGTTAAGCTCTGCTCCCATACATACACACACAAATATAATGTGTAAGCATTAACAAAAAACTGACTCAGCTCCAAGTCTCTTCAACTGGAGATTGGAGGTAGACATGGTACCATACAAATATCGTAAACTATGAAGCTCTCAAGAAATTCAAGTTACCTAGTGCAGTCACTGCCATGGCTATCAACTAAACAATGTAATACTATTGATCTTATGCATCATATTGGCAATTCCATTACTAACATAAGGAGAATCAACAAATTACAATTATCCATTAGTCGATGGTTCAATACTCCCAAGGCTTGAACAAGAAGTATCATCAGAATCATACTGCAAGCCAGGCAGAGAAAAAAAAATTGTTGGCAAAAGGATGTTTGAAGGTCAATAAATCTCTAAATAGCAATAGTTTACTGCTAAAAATAAATAAAAACTTTGACAGATCCGTTTAAGTTTTAACTAATAAGATTTCTTCACCATAAGAACGGACTAAAACTACACTTAATCGCATGGAATACAGAGAAAATATAATTGCTTGAAGAAAACAAAATGGGCTACAGATTGTAGACTTGCCTGCAGTACGACGGAGTGGATCACGTCGGCGTACTTCACCGCAAGGTTCAGCGACATGCACCTCGCCGGCGCGATGGCGTAGCAACGGACCTGGATCCTCTGTAACCCACCAAACCGATCAAGATGGTTCACGACGACAGCAGCCATCAAGGCAGCAACGCCAGCCCCAAGGGAGTGTCCGGCAAGCACAAGGCCATAGTCCGGACCGCAATCCCTAAGGAGGCGGGTCAGGGTTTCGGCTTCGCGGTTGAGCAGCCAGACGGCCGCCTTGAGCAGGCCAAGGTGGACGTACCCTCCGTCAAACGGTTGGGACCCAGGCGGATCATCGAGGAGGAGGCGGTAGTCGGCGTCGTGTCCGAGGTTGAGGCCGCGGACTGCGAGGATGACCTGGCGGGCGGCGCGGTCGACGTAGACGAGGTACGGCGGACAGCGGCCGCTGGTATCAGCATAGGAGGTGCGCTTGACGACGGCGTCGGGGTCCATTCGGTAGCCTCCGGGGCGGTCAGGGGCCCAGCGGGGGCGGGCGAGGTCGTCCTCGTAGGCGGCGAGGACGGCACGGCATGCGCGGGGTACGAGGGAGAACTCAGCCGGAGAGGCGCGAGGCCAGGCGTCGCTGTCGTCGGCGCCGACGCGCGCGCAGCGGCGGCAGGCCCAGCGGGTGCAACCGAGGCAGAAGACGCATTCGATGGCTGAGGAGACGACCATGGACGCAGGCGGCAAAGGGAGGCAGCTAGGGCTTCAATTCGTTAACGTGGTCGGCGCACGGAGGAGAAGTGGTGAAAGGAATGTTGGGGGAAGCGGAGGGGAAACTCGAAGGAAAAAAGGAGAGACAGCAAGCTGGTCAAAGACGAGAAAGGGTTTGACCATGAATTCTAGAACTTGCGAATAGAACATTCCATTGAAGAGACCGGTAAAAGTACCTTACATTTGAAGAAAGAGAACTTCCAAACGGTAACAAAAGTGATTCAGTTCGTAGAACAATATAATTATTCTTAATATTATTTTCATTATTATTTTATTTATATTTTTTATTTAAATTTTGAATCGATTCAGATACATGATAACAATTATAAAATTATATTTATTACACATATTATAATAATTATAATTTTATAATTATAATAGTTATAGCTTATAATCATAATTATTATAATTATAATTAGTAGTTATGATTTCATAATTATTAAAATATAGTTAGGATGGTAAACAAGTCAAGTTGAGTTAAGTTTTAGGGTGTTCAAACTTGTTTGATAAAATAATCAAGTCAAGTCAAGTCGAGCCGAGTCTAAAATGAATCAAGTTTTTGAAATGATTGTTCAAGTTTGGTTTGATTTTTTTTATGAGCTTGAGCTTGTTTAAAATTTGACTTGAGCTTGGTTTGTTTAGATGTTATCAAACTTTCACTTCAAGCTTGGCTTGAGTTTGTTTCGTTTAGATGTTATCGAGCTTTCAATTCATTGTTTGAAATTTTTACTTTTTTGATTAATTATTGAATTTGATAATTCAAACTTATTTATTTATTTTATTTTATTTATTTAGCATGTGGTAAGAGTTTTGTTAATGAATATGATTGTTTACGAATATTATTTATAAATATTGTTTACGAACATTGTTCATGAATATTAACGAGCTGAAAATATATGTGTTCAAGCTTGTTTGTTTAGTTTAAGGAGTTATTCAAGTTTGTTTGTTTAATTGATCTTGTGTAGTTGAACGAATATAAACAAACTCTTATTAAGTCGAATACCAAATTTATTCATGAACGTTTAGTTCATTTATAACCCTAAATATAGTTATTGTAGCTATAATTTTATAATTATTATAATATACAAAATAATTTTAATAAAGAATATTAAAAA
>JBBUKS010047379.1:0-10292 GCA_038050645.1 Hedychium gardnerianum
GCCGAATTCTCTTGGTCTAATGGGGAACCAAGAGATGTCTCAAGATGATGCCCTAAACCCTTGGGGACCTCCCCTTACATTGGCAACAAATCCGTTATCAGCCCATAGATGATAACGGATTAGGCTAAAGAGTTCTAAACATATAGGATCCATATCCAATAACCGGAAACCCAATAACTTAAGTTAGATCATTTAACGAATTTCGGTATCGCAAGTCTTTAAATCGCATGTAAGCCCACCTTAAGGGATAATTAAATCCAACAGCCGCCGTTTCCACATCTTTTTTTAGCAATTGGTATCAATTGAATTCTCTTATTTTTGTGACCTTGCTAAGGTATTAGCAAGAGTACAAAGATTTAATTTACGAAAAAAAAATACTATTCACTCCCTTTAGTTGTTTGATCATCTCTCACATCGGTCCCAACAGCGTCACCTATTGTCAAGACCTATTGAGCTCCTCAATTTGCTAAGACCTATTAGAGTTTTCACCTGCAAAAACCTCTTGGACTTTTCATTTGTCAACATTTATTAAACTTTTCTATCTATTAAGTATTTAGTCAACTTTAATTTACTTGAACTTCTCCAACCTCAACACTTATCACTGCACCTATAGTTTTAATCAAGTTTTGCACCTGCACACTTAACAAATGCATCAGAATAACAACTCAAGTATAACTTGAACTCTTTGTCAATCATATCAAAACCTAACTTAGTCGGATTCAACCACTTGGGACATGATTGCACTAACATCTAAAAATAATTTTATTATCTTATATTCACTAGGATGTCTCAAACAATGAAGGTTTGTCTGGATCGACCTAGGAGGTACCTATGGTTAAGAGTAATTTGAGTAGAGCACTCTACCCGAATTGGCTAGGAGGTGCCTAGTTGCAAGTGCATGCCCTATCCACCAAAAAGTTGTTTAAGGTTTAGGGAAAAATTGTTTATCAACCTAGAAGGTATCATGGTCAAGGATATACTGAGTTATTTAGTGGAAAATTGCTGCAAGGGTATTATAACATATTTTTAATTTTTAGAGAGCTCATATTAAAGAGATTCTTAGTACATATTATTTGGGGGTGTTGCATGGGATGGGTCATGGAGTAGGAATGGGTATTTTTGAATCAGGTTATACATTGCTTCATATCATTTGTTTTTGTTGTGAATGACACTCTAATTGACCACACACATGATGTATGTTTAGAGTTTCTATTAATAACTTTGTTATTTGAGTTGTGAACTTTGCGAGATATTTCTTATTAGCTATTTACCGTCCCCACTTTTTGGGTCATCTAATCGTTTACTGTGTGAGCTAGGTAATCATATTGATACAGGAGGATCCAGAGATTATTATTATTATTGATAATTTTAGTTTTTATGGTATTCAAGGTATTTTTTGATATTTTAAATAATTTTTATCTTTTTTATATTTTTAAATTTTGAGTCTGTTTAAAAATTTTAGAATTATAAGTCTTTTTCCTTTTTTAAAAAAATTTCTTTCCTTTCTTATAAGATAGGAATTGTAGTCTATATGTTAGAATTTCTTTCCTTTATTTGAGTCTTAGATTTAGAATCTATATTGTTTAAAAATAATCCTCGAATATTAAATAAAAATCTCCTTTTTTCGAAGAAATCTGAGGGATAGTGGTTATCTCTTCTTGCCTTCTCCTCTTCTCATTAGTCCATAGGATAATCTCTATCCTGCCCTGTGTCAGGCCGATTCCGATTTAAGGAAGCCGAACATTAGATCCAATGGAAGGTCATCGTAGTCATGGTTGCAGTCGCAACAATAGGCAGGTTCCGATGGAGGAAGCTGAGCAACGTGAAATACGATTGAGGATTTACAGAGGCAAGTCGTAGATTTAACCCAGCATGTAGCAGCGGCTACACAAAAGTTTGAAAATCGTGAGGTACGTGGTCGAGAGGATCGACATGGAGACCTCGAATTTCAAGTTGATCTACCCGAATTTTGGAACGTCACAGATAGAGAATGTTGTTGATTGGATCAACAAAGGGGAGCGGTTCTTCGACTATAAGCAAGTTCCAAATCGAATGAAGGTGAAACTAATTGCCATCGGACTAGTCTATGGTGGGAGCACTTGTGGCGCTTATGAGATAGATAAGGCAAAACTAAGATAAATGATTGAGAGAAGATGAAGAAAAAGATAAAAGATCACTTTCTTCTTTTTGGATACAATCAAACTTTGTTCCGAGTACGATTAGATTTTACCATGGAGGACAATAGCTTTGACGCCTAAGATGATCTTGAAGGATTCGAAGATGATTTGGAGGAAGAAGTTGTCGAGGTATTTTATGGTGATGGCTAGACTTTAATCGTTATTGAGGAATTTGACCTAGAAGAAATTGAAGAGGAATCTCGATCTCAAATTGGAGATGAGACCGAGATGATTGATGATCCAATTTACGACGATGATGACAATGAAGAATCCAGATTTGAAAATGTTGTTAAGATGACAAAAGAAAGGATTTCTTCAGACCACATCAATTTTGTTGATATGTCTGCAGAGGAGCTCGGACATATTGCCACTGAGAAGATTGAACTAAATCTTCTAGAAGAAATAGATGAAGCCCATGATGAGCAAGTGATTACATCATATCAAGAGGCGGTGAACATGATGGCAAAAGGCGAAACGCTCGCCCCAGCGCCCCCGCCAGTCCGTCCCAAGATCAATACAGAGAAGATAAATCACGGTAGCTACTAGTTTGAACAGTGACTAGTATATAAGAGAGGGCAGGAACCTAGCTACTAGCCATGATTTGACCCTCAGATCTCATGATGACAATACCTCATGCACTAGCCATCAGCTCATCCCGTGGAGATGCTGATCAAGCTTTCTCCGCAAATTCCCATATCGATTCATTTTCTATTTATTGGCGAACGGTTCAAGCACCTATTTCTACACACAGAGTGGCAATAGTGGAAGCAACACTAATGCCTTCCAATCATCAGCTAGATTTCCTTTTCCCCACGCTGATGCTAGTTTCTTTTCTTCTAGTTTTCGAAATTATCAACCAAATAAACTTGTTCATCACAGTAACACACTACCGCTAGGCACTATCTCTTTTGAAGAGAAAGTTCTCAACTTTCACCTGCCGGGTGAACAAAGTTTGATTATTGATAACGAAACTCTAGAATCTGAACCTCAGCTTCTATTCCCTTTGCTAATACAAGTACAAATGAGGAGCTATTTTCCAAAATGAAAGAACATCTTAAGGATAATTTGCATAATGTCATTCCAAGAGGTGCAGAAGATATTCCAACAACCATGATGGATGATTCTTTTCAGAGGCCCTGTGACCAACAGTTGCCAATTCTAGGAAACTTCCCACAACAATTACCCCATCAAGGTTTTTCAAGAGGTATGCAATTACCTCATCAGATAAATCGCGTGCAAAGGTTCATACCAGAGACAAACAATATGCATAACATTGCATTACCACATCGGTAGCCTAACTAAGGCAGCTTCGGAATGGGAATACCAGGTTTAAGTTCGGTTGAAAACAATGAGAATGGGGAGATTCCGGATGATGGATTAGCTAAAGATACAACGCATGTCATATTGGAGGACAATGCGGAGTAGAAGCCTCTTGAAGACAAGGAAGAATCTAAACATGTAATTTTTCAACTTACGGATACAAAGGAGTTCATGGAAAGACTGCAGAAGTGCTCGACAAACGCGAAGATGGACAAGAGCAACATCTACGATGTCGTGCTCGTCGGCAAATCGACGAGGATTTCTAAAGTCCAACAGCTACCAGCATATTTTACCGAGTTGATACTAATGATCTTCCTCGTGGGCTATCACCAGAAACTACTTTAAACTCGAGGACGAGTTCTTTTAAACGGAGATGATTGATGCAGGAGGATCCGAAGATTATTATTATTATTATTTGTAATTTTTATTTTTATGGTATTCAAGATATATTTTAGATATTTTTAGTAATTTTTTTAGGATTATGAGTCTTTTTTTAAAAAATTCTTTTCCTTTATTTACAAGATAGGAATTGTTAATAAATTATTTTTTTTTTAGAATTTTTTTTCTTTCTTAGAAGATAGGAATTAGAGTTTATATGTTAAGATTTCTTTTCCTTATTTGAGTCTTAGGTTTAGAGTCTATATAAGAGTCATGTTTAGTTATTTAAAAATAATTTTTAAATATTAAATAAAAATCTTCTTTTTTTTTTTTTGGAGAAACCTAGAGGACAATGATTTTCTCTTCTCATCTTCTCCTCAATTTTTTTTTTCATCAATTTGCAGGATAATTTTTATTTTACCCGGCATCACGTACATTGGGCAAACTAGGTGAGATAGTTGATCCAAACTGATTGTTAAAAACCTAGGGGCTAGTCAACAGCATTTCCATTCCATTCTCTACCACATCTATTTTTCCCCCTGTTTCATTGCAAATGCTGCACTGTAAAGTGTTTGCAGACAGTCACTAAATGCCATTCATGACCTGGAATCCACCAGCCATTTCTGTCAACTTAGAACAAAAAACGGGCAAATTGTTAGTGTATCTGTCTTTCAGCCTGATCAGCAAAAGAATTTAAGCAAAACACAACAGCAATCTGTCTTTTTGTGTCTTTGTGACAAAACAAACAAACTAATTAAGGGAATACCTTTATCCAAAGCCAATCAACTTGACTTGATCCAAGCTGCCTTTTGATTGCTGGAAGGAAAAAAAAAATCATGATGAAGTTTGAGAATAAAGCAAAACAATAACTAGACATCCATCCACTGGACCTGCTCAAGTCGAGTGCTGATTGAGTGCATGTCCAGCTTGCTCCTTCTCCTTTCGGTCACTCTCTCTATCTTTCTCTTGTATAATGATGTGAGATTGCTAGTTGTTTCTTCGAGACGGGCTATTAGTTAATACATATAATATTATTATTACGAGATTTGAAAATTAAATCCTGACTAATAACATTCTTATTTTCTTTCATGTATTGATTATTGTTCGGACTAATAATTTTTCATGATTTATCTCCTAATGTTAATCCTGAAATGAATTGATGAGACATTGGGATAAACATTTCATCTTTTATCTCTGAGTCAGCTTGCTGGTTCTTGAGTCTTGTGGTCCAAAACCTGACTTTATGACCCAATTTCCAACATAGAAGCAACAGATATGATTCATTCCATATATTATGCCATTAATTCACACATTAGGTTTTTCAGATATTGTAAATGTTTCATCTAAGTGTCTGCCTCTTCATTCCTAGTGCTCATGACTCATGAAGCCATGTGCTGGGAATAGGCTGACTACATGATTGATGACATCTTTTTGGTCTTTCAGTACTCTTCATGGCTGCCACTGTATGCTGCATAACTAGGAAAGGGCATATCGATAGATTTCAATTTTCATGCAGGTAGAAAGTAAATTTTTGCATTTCAACATCACAATATCCATAAAGATCATAAATCGCGAATGAGAAGGAAATCACATCTGAAATCATACGTAAACAAAAATACTAGTTGGCATAACAGCTGACATTTCAAACCTTTGTGTTTCTCACTACCCTTTTATTCTTCTTCATTAGCACAAGCATCATGTGAGCTAATGATCATCATGAGGGTTTGTGCCAAAGGGAAGAAGAAAGGTCCCTTTTTCTTTCTTCTATCAGAAAGGGAATATATGCGTTCCGCTCATACTAAGTACTAGTTTCGTGCCTTAGCAGTCGAAGAAAACAACACTTAGAACGAGGACAGAAGATTGAAAAACTTAAGTCAGTTCTTCCTCAGGGTGCTCCTGTGGGCATCTGATCATCTCCAAAATGTGCACAACTTCACTCATGCTAGGCCGAGTCGAGGGGACTTGCAATGTACATACCAATCCCAACTTCACAATCGGCATAACCTCCTCTGTTGGAAATTTCCCGCCGAGCCTCCCATCCATTAGTTCATCCACTCTTCCTGTTTCCAATGCAACCCTTACCACATCACTCAACACCACCACATCATCTTCCGTGTACTCCACAGGCCGCCTTCCTGTGATAATCTCTAATAGCAACACTCCAAATCCATAGACATCACATTTTTCAGTTATCTTCACTGTTCGGCATGCAAATTCGGGTGCCATATAGCCGAGCGCACTCTGAACCTTGCTGCTTAGCACATACCTATCGAGGGTAGACAACAACTTGGCCAATCCATAATCTGCGACCTTGGCCTCACCTGAGCCATCAATGAGGATGTTGCTTGACTTGAGGTTATAGTGAATAACATTCATATGGTGTAGGTAAGCCAAACTTCTCGCAATCCCAAGAATGATATCGAAGCGTTCTAGCCATGAGAGAGGATTTGAGGTGGAACATTCATGGAGGAACTTATATAGGTTTCCACCTGAGACATACTCATATATGAGGAGCTGCAAGGACTGTGTCCAATAGTATCCTTCCAGAGCCACCAGATTGGAGTGCTTAAGTTTTCCAAGCGTTTTAACATCCCTTTCGAAGTCTACTTGTGACTTCACTAGGCTTGAAACTGTGAGCTTTTTGATGGCTACAGGCCTTCCATCCTGGAGAGTCATCTTGTACACTGTACCAAAGCCACCACGACCCAGCTCGCAGTCCTTGTTTAGGATTGCATGAGCTCCAGCACCGAAACCAGAGCCCCCCCCACAGAACATTACAACCTTGCCAGAGTTAGCATCACTTGCTGGAGAGTTACTATAGTATTCATCAGATATGGCAGGGTCAGCAGCTAAATGAGAGCCAGAGGGAGGAGCCTGTACATGCATATTAAGGATCGTAATGGTGATCACACCGAGAGCAATCACAGTAGCAGCTCCAATTGCAATAAGAGCAGATATGCTCAATATTATTTTCTTGTGGTGAATGTGCTCAAATGGTAATGTGGTATTGGAAGATGAATTGGAGGTGTTAGGATTGAGGACTATCGGCTTTGGAAGAACAGTGCGGCATGAACGATTCACTGCTGAGCCACAGAGATCAGGGTTGTCAGATAGGGAGGAAGGCGGAATGGTGTTAAAGAAGTTTCCAGCAGGGAGGCCACCGGAGAAGAGATTGTGAGATATGTTAAAGGAGTGGAGATGGGGAAGATCGGTGAGCTGCTTTGGGAGGTTGCCACTTAGCATATTGAAGGAAAGGTCTACCACCTCAAGGTTGGTGAGGTTAGCTATTGTAGATGGCACCAGACCGGTGAGATTATTCTGCGACAGCACCCTAAAAGAAGCAATGCACACAACACATCATGAGAGCAAGTTAAATCGTCAAAATAAACAATGTAAATGATCGATAAATAAAGCATCCTTGATTTCACAATGTATAACACTGAAAGGGAAGGAACTAATCAAACAAAATTGTCCAAGTGTGATTATCTTCTTTTTATTATACATTTTTTTTGTATCATAGACTTGAACAAACTACTGATTTTTTTTTTACCACTGAACCAATAATCAATAACTTTACTGGTGTCGACAAGCTATTGCTAAAAAGAAGAATTTATCAAATTTTGCAAGGCATTGAAAGTATTAAGCAGTCTCCTAATCAATCATTCAACCATGTATCAACTTATTTGTTCACCTTAAGAACAACTGTTACAACAAAATGAGAGGCAAAAGCACAGCTTCAGAATACTCAGAAAAGCAGGAATGATTATCTACAAAACTGTGTTAATAGAGTATGACTTGAACATGAATCGAAAACTGAAAAAAAAAAAAGAATTAGAGACTTACAGAGTTGTGAGGGAAGAACAATTCTCTATCTGTTCAGGGATTTCTCCGGTCAGAGAATTCTTCTCAAGTCTCAGTTCTTTCAGAGACACTGCTCTCGCAATCTCCGGTGGAATGCTTCCATTGATCATATTCGTACTAAGATCAAGGATTTCCATCCTGTCCAGCGCCAGAACAGTAGCAGGCAAAGAACCTGAAAGTGAATTCCCAGAAAGGTTTAAAAATTTCAAGCCAGGAACACTACCGAGAACCGCTGGAACTCTACCGGAAAAAGCATTCCCTGACAAATCCACATAACTCAATCCCAATTCAAAAATCCATGCCGGTAGATTCCCAATAAGCGAATTGCCACTCAAATCCAAGTTTTTTAGGTTTCTGAGAGCATGGATTGAGGCAGGAAGGCTACCGGTGAAGGTATTCCGGGACAAATCCAAAGAGGTGAGCATCTGAAGCTTGGCGATCGTCTCGGGGATGCTGTCGGAGAAGCCATTGCTGGATAAATCAAGGAACTCCAAAGTCTTCATTTCCCCAATCCATGGTGGAACCTCCCCTGTGAAGAGGTTGGAAGCCAGGCTCAAATGGCGGCACAGTGAGAGCTTCCGCATGGATTTGGGAAGCTCGCCAGTGAGCAAATTTGCACTGAGATCGAGATGTCTCAGAAGTAAACATCCGCCTAGGTCATCGGGCAACCCGCCGGAGAGTCGATTTCCTCTCAATCTGATCGATCTCAGATTATACAGCCGACTGACTCCCATTGGCATCTCTCCAACTAGGGCATTGTTAGAGAGCTCAAGGGAACGAAGGGAAGAGAGGGACAACAGACTCCTCGGCAGAGCACCTGCGAGCCTGTTCGAAGACAGATTTAGGGCAACCAAGGAGGAGCAAGAGCCGATGCTCCGAGGGATCTCCCCAGAAAGGACATTGTTGGACATCGAAAGTGACCTCAAGGACCGGCATTGCAAGAAAAATTCATCGGGAATCGTCCCGGAGAGGATGTTGTGGCTGAGATCGACGAAGCGGAGCTCCTCGAGCTCGGAAAGGCTAGGGTGGAGGCTCCCTGAGAAGTTGTTATGGGAAAGGTCGAGCCTTTGCAGCGCGGCAAGCCGGAGGAGGCCGCGCCCGAGCCTTCCGGAGAGAGAGAGGCCAACCAAGGAGAGCTCCGTGACGCGGCTGCTCGCCGGACTGCACCTGACGCCGGTCCAGCCACAGGGGTCGTCGTCGTCCTCGTTCCAAGACGCGAGCTGAAAGAGGGGATCGATAATGCCGGCCTTAAAAACGATCAAGCCGAGCACGTCGTCGTTCAAGGCCGCACTGCCGGACTCCGCCTGCAAAGGCCACAGCAACAGCAATGGCATCAGGAAGCCGAGAAACCTCCTCCCCATCCTCCTCGGCACCAACAACCACACCAGCGAGAATCCTACCGCTGGAGCTCCTTCCCAAGCTCCATTCTTGGGCAACAAAAGCGGAGAAGGGGAACACAATGCACAATACTGTCCCTTCCGTCTGATAAAGGAAAAAACCTGTTCCTTTCTCGGAGCAGAGCTCGAGGCGACTCACTTCACTTGCTCCTTTTTCTTTTCCTGCAACTTTTACTGGTCATTTTCTCATCGACGCAACAATTCTTTTCAAAATTTTGATCAAATAATCAAATCCGACAGAGGTGTATTTCCCTTTGAAATCAAAGTTGACTAGACAATTCTACGATGCATGCTTCAGTGTGCCTGGCTGCAGAGGTTAAAGGTAAACTAGTGGCACTTAACTCCTCCATGTGGATGACGCGGTGGGTGGATCTCACTTGCCTGCCATGAATAAAGTAAAGAAGAAGTGTGGCAGTGTACTTAAAGTAGCATCTTACTCTTCTTCACTAATCTAATCTTTCAGTAACGCAATCACGTATCTCAACTAGTTGAATAATGACATCTTGCTTTACTTGCCACTGCCACATGAAGAGTGCAGAGAATCTCAGCTCAGCTCAGCTCAGTTCAGCTAAGCACAGCTTCTCTCTTATTTCTGCTTACAATTGATTTTCAGTCAAACATGTTTTATCTCATTTCTAATTGTTTAGATATCATCAGGCTTTATGGAGAATGGAGACATGGATCTGCAGTATAGAAATCGGAAGTAACAATATCTTAGATGATTCTTTTCAGGCAAGAGTTTTAATTTCTCTTAGTATTTTGCTAAGGTCTCTGTTACAAGAAAAAAAGAACAAAATAAGGCCTATTTTACTATGAAATCTAAAAATCACCTCCCTTCACCAGTGGCCGAGGTAGGCATTGAGCCCATGGTCTACACCCACTAGTTAGTCATGTTTTTGTTACGATTAGATTATGTGTAGCATATGTTTAAATAGTTAAAATATATATATATTGATCCTGCGCGGAGACTCGTGGATGATCGGCTGGAAAGCTAAACCCGCTGACTGGATGACTGTCCGGTGGGGTGGTCTGGCTGATCCGCTTGGCTGGACTCCGGTCGGCGTTGCCTTGCTGATCTGTCGCTTCGGGCCTCCGGTCGGGTGCCTGTGAATGACTGTCGGGTGTGGTGGTCTGGCTGATCCGCTTGACTGGGCTCCGG
>JBBUKS010047400.1:0-10292 GCA_038050645.1 Hedychium gardnerianum
TAGAACAAGAGGTCATCATGTAAACAAGTGGCAATCAAGACAATTCAAAAAAGATAAAGAAAAACTTAGTCTCGATGTGATGGATCATCTCCGGTTGCTCTCCGATCTGAAATCTGGGAGTTGAGGCGTCGAAATTCCCTCCAATCCACTTTCCAAAGTCTTCTTGGGGCCCTTAGATGGCACCCAATCCAGATCCCCTCCTTCAGATTTGAAATTGACTTTTATAGCTGAGTTCTAGATGCTTGACACGGGTCGTGCCCACCGGCACACCCCCCCCGTGTCGGGCGCTGTGGCTACTGGTAGGTGGCGGCACAGGTCATGTCGACTGGCACGACCCACCGTGGTGAGTGCTAAAGAAGTCTGGAATCCGGCACGGCCCATGCCGGCTGGCACGAGCAGTCCATGTTGAATGCTAGAACCATTTGAAAAGTGGACACGGCCCATGCCGGTTGGCATGGATTGCCTGTGGTGGACGCTGAAGTCGTCTAAAATTCAGCATGGGCCCTGTTGACTGGCACGATCCGTCTATGGCAGCTGCTGGAGAAGGCTGAAAGCAGGACACGGGCTGTATCGCCTAACACGACCCCCCGTGTCAGGTGTTGTAGACTCCTGGAGATGAGGCACGACCT
Source organism: Hedychium gardnerianum (assembly GCA_038050645.1). Classification (NCBI taxonomy): domain Eukaryota; kingdom Viridiplantae; phylum Streptophyta; class Magnoliopsida; order Zingiberales; family Zingiberaceae; genus Hedychium; species Hedychium gardnerianum. The sequence goes on from JBBUKS010047400.1 coordinate 630, forward strand.
CACCAAATTGACCACGGCCGTGACCACAACCGTGGCAGCTAAACTTCCTTTGGAAAATGGTTTTTTTGTACCCCATTAACTCCTTTTCGCGCCCTATCAAAGAAAATAAACAAGAATAGCTCTCTGAACTAGAAAAGTATCAAAATGAAGCATGAATAAGTGAAAACATGAAATATATGCACAAGAAATGGGATAAAATATGTGTCAAACTATGATAAAAATCCTAAATGAAATGTACGCATCAAAATCCCCCAGACCAATCTTTCGCTTGTCCTCAAGCAAACATGAATATCTAGAACACATGTGAATGATCATATCTTAAGTTTAATAAATTCATCTAATCCCATCAAGTAGTATTATCGTAAAGCAAAGGCATTCGATTCGTTTCACCAAGCCTAGAAGAAAGTCAAAGTGCACAATGCATAGTTTGCTCCTAGAGTTTTCAAGTTCCGTCCTAAGTCAAGTCGTCATTCCCTCGTGTGTCCAAGATTTTCTACATTAGGCACTTACCTATCATATGCGAGGTTCATTCCCTCTTCCTGACATAAAGTCTCAAAATAGTACTCGATATCAAGAGAAACTTAATAGTTATTTTTCCAGTAACCTAATTCGGTCTCAAAGGGATAACATATTAGTTTTCACCCATGATAACTATTTTTTTGTGATCTCTTATTCTTTTATTCTTCCTTTTTTTTCGCTAAGTGCTTGGAATGTGCAACACTTGAGTAACGAACCCTTTTATTTCTTTTTTATTTCTCTTTTTTTTTAGATTGAGATCAGATTTTTCCAAATGAGTTGACTTGAATCGAGGTTATCTAGTAACTAAAATGTTGGGAGAGGGTCACCTATGGTATTAAGATACTAGTCTAACAAGATGAATTATAACGCAGTCATACTAAATCAACTTTTTAGAAGCAAAATATAAGTGAAGTGAAATAGTCAAACTGTCAAGTAGGCAATTGGTGAATCATCATCAACTCAACAATACTTTCATGATTTTACTAAAAGACAAGGAGAACATGAATTATCAAAAATATAAAGGTGTGTATTCACATGGTATCATCAAGATTTTGTTTAAAGAACAAGGCTATGCATGCATGCTTCAAGTTGACATAAAAAAATGTAATATGGACAAAACAAAATATGTTGAATGAAAACAACTATTAAACTAACAACCTATACAACTAAGTTATTGAATACTAACCAACATCCTTCAAGATGGATTAGGTGGTTCAAGAAAGTTTTGTGCTTCACCCTCCTCAACCTGCATGTTCGAAAAGTACTTCTTCAATCTCTGGCCATTTACTTTAAAAGTCTTTGATGCTTTGCTTCAAATATCCACAGCTCTATATGGATATATCTTTGGTACTTGGAAAGGTCCTGACCACCTTGATTTCAATTTTTCAGGGAAAAGCTTAAGTCTTGAATTGAATAACAACACTGAGTCACCTGTGTTGAATTCTCTCCTCATAATATGTTTATCATGTCATATCTTAGTTCTTTACTTGTATGATTTGGCATGCTCATACGTATCTTGTCATATTTCTTCCAATTCACTCAGTTAGAGTTTTCTCTTCTCTCCAGCCATTTTTAGATCAAAATTTAGCTGCTTAATAGCCTATTAAGCTCTATGCTCCAATTCCACTGGGAGGTGACAAGACTTCCCATAGACTAACCGAAATGACGTCATTCCTATGAGAGTTTTATAAGCAGTCCGGTACACCCATAGAGGATCATCCAGTTTAAGGGACTAATCTTTCCGAGATGTTAACACTATCTTCTCCAAAATACTCTTTATCTCTCTATTTGATATTTTTGCTTGTCCACTTGTTTGAGAATGGTATGGCGTGACTATCTTATGATTAACTCCATATTTCTTTAGTAGATTTCTGAATTACCTTTTGATGAAATGAGATCCCCCTTCACTAATCACTGCTCATGAGATTCCAAATCTAGGGAAAATAATATTTTTGAACAAATTTATCACTGTCTTGAAATCACATGATGGAGATGCAATGACCTCCACCCACATGGAAACATAATCAATAGCTACCAAACTATACTCGTTCACCCCGGATGTGGGGAAAGGACCCATAAAATCCACCCCGCAAACATCAAAAAATTCAACTTCTAGGATGATATTTAATGACATTTCATGTCTTTTGGTGATGTTTCCTATCCTTTGGCAGCGATCCCATGCCATTACAAAATCCCTAGCGTCCTTGAAGATATGGGGCCAATAGAATCCTACTTGTAGAACTTTTGCTGCAGTTTTCATTGCCCCGGGATGCTCTCCATAAGCAGAAGAATGAAAGTGATGAAGGATATCATGAATCTCCTCGTTTGGAACACATCTTCTATAAATGTCATCTGCACATCTTTTATGTAAGAATGGTTCATCCCAAATAAAATATTTAACATACGCGAAGAATTTCCTCCTCTGTTGATAAGTGTGCTCTGGGGGTAAGATTCTGCATGCAAAGAAATTCACTAGGTCTACATACCAAGGAGCATTTGAACTTCTAACTACTAAAAGTTGCTCATCAAGAAAAAAATCATTAATCGGTACGTCATTACCCTTCCTGTCTACATCATAATGGTTCAATCGAGAAAGATGATGCAATATCAAATTTTCTGAGCCTCTTTTATCCTTGATTTTCAGATCAAACTCTTGAAGCAATAATATCCATCGAATAAGTCGGGGCTTTACATCTTTCTTGTTCAATAGATATCTGATTGTAGCATGGTCTGTGTAAACTATCACTTTTGATCCTACTAAATATGACCTAAATTTGTCAAATACAAATACCACGGCTAATAATTCTTTCTCCGTAGTGGCATAGTTTACTTGAGCATCATCTAGAGTCTTGCTTACATAATATATAACATATAGTTTTTTTGTCTTTTTGCTGCCCCAACACCGCTCCAATCGTAAAATCACTAGCATCACATATAATTTCAAATGGAAGATTCCAATATGGAGCTTGCATTATTGGGGATGTCACCAAAGCTTTCTTTATCCTGTGAAAAGCTTTCAAACATTCCTGGTCAAAATCAAAATCAGCATCTTTTCTAAAAAGTAAATTAGTCAAAGGTTTGGAGATTTTGGAAAAGTCTGTAGGATCGGAAACAATGCTAGAGGTGGTGAATAGCGCTCGTGGTTTTTCACGTTTTTCATAAAATTAAGAGATAACATAGAAAAAAAAAGAAAAGAACAAAAAACAAAGCTAACAAGTTTGTTTTTTTTACTTGGCTCACAGCCCGGCGACTGCTAGTTCAAGGCCCGCACCCTTTGAGTGCTTTCGTTGGAAAATTCACTATAGGCTCGAAGATTACAAATATCAAGTATATATAAAATGATGACAATAGATATTAATACCAACAGGAATTGGTTGTCATAGCAGTATTTCGGCATCTTAGTCAAAGTTTGGAGCAGCGTGAAGATTGTTTGAGCGTATTAGCAGTTGTGTCTATGTTATTGCTTGAGACATTCTTTTATAACTTCATCCAGGCACCTCTATTTGCTTTGAGGTGCCTCAATAGCAAGTCGATCTGATCAGATCTAAACTTGTTGTAGCTTATCCGCTTCCAGACGCCTCAATCCCTTTGAGACACCTCGGCCACTGACGTGGCAAGTTTTGAGAGCAACGTTATCTGGTCAAGTCTATCTCATCCCAGGCGCCTCAATCCCTCTAAGGGGCCTGGTTGTTGATGTACACCAACCAACCAGAGAATGTCACCTCATCCTACTGCGCACCAAGGTGATTGAAGCGCCTCAATACCTTTGAGACGCTTGAATCGTCTTAGGACGCCTGGATCACTTCCAGGTGCCTAGATCAACTTTTTCAAGCTTAAGTTATCTGCATCACAGAGTTAGCATAGAAATATATAATAATTTAAATAGAATTATTTGACAGTCTCGGACTGTCCAGTCCTGATTTTTGGATTTCTAGTGAAACCCTAGGTCGGATCGATGTCTATTGTTCCCTCAACAAGGAACGCATCATCACCTACTCTTCTCAGGAGAGTATATTTATTGCCAAGCATCTAGTCTTCCAGACCTGTTTGGACTTTTGCTCAGCATCTGATCTTAACCTCCGGGACTTTCCACTAGACGTCGATCCTCGACCCGTCTAGACTTCTGCTTGGTGTCCTTGACCCCTAGGATTTCCCGCCTAGTGTCCTTGACCCCTAAGACTTTTGCCCGACGTCCTTGATCTATCAAGTCTTCTGCCCAGTCACGTCGACTAGGACTTCGTTTCCCAGTCCACACGACCAGGTCTTCTTTGCCCAGTCTAACCAACCAGAACTTATTTCCAGTCGAACAGACCAGGACTTTTTTGCCTAGCCTCAACTAGGACTTTCCTGCACATTTAGTAAAGCTTGTTAGATTACAATAACTCTTAACTTTGAACCTTTAACAATAACGGAAAAAAAACCTTTGTCAATATCAAAAATTAGGTTTGATTAGCTAATGCTTCTAGCACCAACAAAGTCTTTAATGAAGCGACAGTAAAATCCAGTATGCCCAAGGAAACTCCTCACTCCCTTCACATTTGTTCGAGGAGGTAACCTCTCAATGACTTCAATTTTTGCCTTATCAACTTTAATGCCCCTCTCATAAATCATGTGTCCCAAAACTATTCTTTCTCTAACCATAAAATGACACTTCTCCTAATTTAAAACTTAGTTTACATCTTCACATATTTGCAAGACTTTAGAAAGATTTGCCAAGCATGAATTGAAATTGGTACCATATATAGAAAAATTGTTCATAAAAACCTCCATTATATTTTCAATAAAGTCAGAGAAAATAGTCATCATGCATCGTTGGAAAGTAGTTGGGCATTACAAAGGCCAAAGGGCATTCTCCTGTAAGAAAAAGTATCATACGGACAAGTGAATGTAGTCTTTTCTTGATCACTCGGGTGAATTAGAATTTGGTAGAAATTCGAATATTCATCCAAATAGCAATAGTGTGATCACTCTAACATTTGGTTAATGAAAGGTAAGCAAAAATGATCTTTTCTTGTTTCCTTGTTTAATTTTCTATAATCAATGCACATTCACCACCTTGTAACTGTTCTTGTAGGGATCAACTCGTTATTCTCATTCTTTACTATCGTCATCCCCCTTTTTTCGGGACCACATGCACCAGGCTCACCCATTCACTATCCAAAATTGGGCAGATCATTCCTGCGTCCAACAATTTCAATACCTCTTTCCAGACTATCTCTTTCATATTCAGGTTCAACCATCTTTAGTATTCTATTGAAAATTTATAATTATTTTCAAGCAAAATTCTATGCATGTACAAAGACGGGTTAATGCCCTTTATATCTTCAATAGTATATCCCAGGACTTTCTTATGCAATCTGAGCTCCCCAAGTAACTTTTGGGTTTCTGACTCATTCAAATCAGCATTCACAATCACTGGGTATGTGGAACTTGGTCTCAGAAATTCATACTTAAGGTTCGAAGGTAGTTGCTTCAATTTGACATGAGGAGCTTTTACCTTCGTTTCTCCATTTTGCTCTGGCTTAAAATTTTCATAACTCTCTTCAACCATAAGTAAATCTAGATTTTTGTCCATCCACACTAAGGAGTCAAAATTCCCCTCATCTCCATATGCTTCATCATTTAACACACCACTGGCTATTTCTTCTTGTACTACTCTGTGTAACACTTTGACACTTCAACAAGTATCCACTTCAGCTGGTAATTTAATAACCTTAGACAAATCAAATTCAACTTTCTCTCCACCTATCATAAATGAGAGCCAATGGTTCTTGACATCACTTACGACACTGGTTGTAGCTAAAAAAGGTCTCCCCAGTATGAGGGGAATATTCATGTCTTCTTCCATGTCCAACACCATAAAATCTACCGGCACGACGTAATCTAAAATCTTTATCAGCAAGTCCTCAATCATTCCTATAGGATGTTGGACTGAATGATCTATAAACAATAAAGTCACGTTCGTAGGTTTCAATTCAGTAAGTCCAATTCTTCTACATAATATATGTGGTATTAGATTGACATTAGATCGAAGATGACAAATTACTCCATCAATGCTGATGTTACCAATAGTACAAAGTATCAAAAAATTCCCAAAATCTTTTAATTTATGAAGCATTCCTTTCTGGATTAGAGTGCGGCACCCTTTAGTTAACATCACAGTGTTATGTTCCTCCAATTTCCTTTTCAAAGACCATGTGTCTTTTAGGAACTTCGCATAACTTGGTACTTGTGGTAACATATTCGGTGATAATTCCTTGGTATAAAGTTTCTTCCTAACTTCCAAAACTTTGTCTTTTTCTTCATTTGCCTTGCTCAATGTTATCTCAGATGGGATGAGGAGTTCATTTGAGCATTCCAATGGAAGCTTGTTCCCCTTGGACACTAGCTTCTTTACTCTTTCTTTTATCTCATTGATGCTCTAGTTCATAACCTCCACATTTCTCATTATTTGATCCAAATTATTTTCATGGTTCGATCCGGGCATGATTTCACATTTTGTTGCAGTATCAATATCATCTTCATCTCTGTTAGAGGGTCTTTCTCTTACATCTTCTCCCCACAAACTAAGATTTGATGTACGTCCTCAATAAGAACATAAGCATCTTCCACATTTTTCTTCATCAAAGAACCTCCTGCCGCCATATCTAGCGAAATCCTTGTTACATTAGATATCCCCATGTAGAATAGGCGAATTATGAACTATTCTTCCAGACCATGATGAGGGCACTACAACAATAATCGTTTGAGTCTTTCCCAGGCTTTAAACAATGACTCTCCTTTTGACTGATTGAACTATGTGATTTGACTTCTCAATTTCACTATTTTGGTTAGTGTAAAATATTTATTGAGAAAACTCTTCTCCATCTATCCCCAAGTTGTGATACTCCCTGATGGAAGCGAATATAACTAGTCACTGGCTTTCCTTATCAAAGAAAGTTTAATCCCATTAATATGATTGCATCTTTGGAAACGCCATCCCGCTTTACAATATCACAGCATGCTAGAAAATGGTTCAAATGTCGGTATGGATCTTCTAAAAGTATACTCCTGAATTGCTGTTGTTGGATAATAAGAATCAACTCTGAGTTAAGTCCAAAATCTATGACTTCAATTAAGGGCCTGACAATCTAAGATCTCAAGGACTGAGAGAAAGGTGCAGCAAAGTCTTTGAGAAGTCTAGCTCCATCGACCATCCTCATCTCGTCTCCTTGATTTCCAACCTTCTTCCGATTTAAAATCCCCTAAAAAATAATGTTGAGATGTGTGTAAATGTGAAAAAGAAAAAAGAAACAATGCTAAGAAATGTGAAATCAAACTCATGAAAACCTATGATGAAAAACAGTCTAATCCAATCAATTTATAATTCACTAATATTAATCAAAATCACTCCTTAGCAACGATACCAAAAACTTGATGTATACAAACCGTAAGTGCACGGTATGTCGTCAATTAATAAAATATTGAATCTACAGGGAATGGTGGTTAAGTACTAGTATACTAAATAAATTGTGATTGTCTAGACTAATCGTGTGTTAGAGTAGTGAAAGAGTAAAAGATCTAGAGGGAGAAATCAGAGAATTCTATGAGGAGAGAGAGAATTTAGCTAGATGAGAGAAAGGAAGGAAGAGTGATTCGAGAGAAATCGATGGGAAAAATGATTCTAGGACTTCGATTTCACGTAAATGATTGTAAATACTTAATCTATGTTTGGTTTCCTATCCTCAATGATTGTTCATGTAGGTAGACTATCCTATGATATCCGAAGTGAACTTTTGGAACTACACCGGTGTATTCATTCCAATTTATCATCTACTTTCAGAGTGGCAGAGCTGAGGGATTGCTTTCCCAAGAGGATCTCTATCACATGATCCTACAATCCCCTAGTTATCTTCTCTTACTGTGTGGTGACGAATTGGAACCGATCCATTAAGATCTATGACGGCCTATGACTCCTCGTGGCATATCGATCTACTTTCGTGGGCGACTCTCCATGTCTTGGGTTTCTATGGGTCGGAGGATTAGGTTCTCCTTTTAGGTCATCCCAAAATCCTCATGAGATATAAATCTTGTGCTTTTGGTATCAAGATTGTGTTCAATTAGTAGATCTAGACCATATACTCACACATTATTGAACAAGAAATATGCAAACTCTATAGATTCAATGAAATAGTATCTACATATCAAATGGGTTAATTCCTAGTCCTAGAATCAAGAGTATACTCCATGAATTCGGAGATACAACAAGAGATCATCATGTAAACAAGTTGCAATCAAGATAATTCAGAAAAGATGAATAAAAGTTTAGTCTCGATGTGATCATTCGTCTCTGGTTGCTCTCCGATTTGAAATCTGGGCATTAAGGCATCAAAATTCCCTTCAATCCACTCTCCAAAGTCTTCTTAGGGCCCTTGGACGACACCCAATCCAGGTCCCCTCCTTCATATCTAAAATTGGCTTTTATAGCTGAGTTCCAAGTGCCCGACAAGGGCCATGCCCGTCGGCATGGCCCTTCATGTTGGGCGTTGTGGTTGCTGGCGTGAGGCAACACAGGTCGTGTCGGCTGGCATGGTCCTCTCGTGGCGAGTGATGAAGAAGCCTGGAACCCGACACGGCCCGTGCCGACTAGCATGGGCAGTCCATGTTGAATGCTAGAACCATCTGAGAATTGGGCATGGCCCGTGTCGGCTGGCAAGACCTGTGTCGGCTGCCTGTGGTGGATGCTAAAGTTGTCAGAAATCAGGCATGGGTTGTGCTGACTGGCACAACCTGTTTGTGGCAATTGCTAGAGAAGGCTGAAAACAGGGCACATGCCATGTCAGTTGGCACGACCCCCCATGTCGGGCACTGTAGACTCCTGGAGATGGGGTACAACCTCACCAAATTGACCACGGTCGTGGCCATAGTCGTGGCAGCTGAACTTCCTTTAGAAAATAGTTTTTTTTACCCCGTTTTAACCCCTTTTCGCATTCTATCAAGGAAAATAAACAAGAGCAGCTCTCCGAATTAGAAAAATATCAAAATGAAGCATGAATAGGTGAAAATATGAAATATATGCACAAGAAATAAGATAAAATGTGTGTCAAACTATGATAAAAAAATCTTATATGAAATGCACACGTTATTAATCTAGAGTTAGTGATCATTCACTGATAGTCAACGATCAACAATCGATTGATGTGTTATACCAATCGATTGATGACGATAAAAAGTTGAGAAATGGTTCGATTTTGAGATGTTTAAAAGGCGGCTTAGGGCACAAGAATATACTATTGTTCCATTACTCTCTTTTTACTCAAGATCAACCTCACGCTCTCATCTACAACATTCTCAAGCAACCAAAAGAAGGAGATTCGTGCTTAACTTGTAATTTCTTCTAATTCCTCTTTTTGTTGCCTTTTCTTTGAGTGAGAGAGTTGTAAACTCCCTGTAATACTGTTATAAGAGGTTTCTCCACCTTCAGTTTTGATTCGAGAATGAGAAGTTTTAGTAGAAGAAGATAGCTCAGAGTGAACCCTTGGATTAATCGCCTCAAAGAGACGGATACCAAGTAAAATCATTCGAGTTAGCGTTGTGTGTGTTGTACTTGTTTTGTTTGGAAGTTTTCTGCTGCCCAACCTCAACAACAAGTGATTTGAGCTGTTT
>JBBUKS010047410.1:0-10291 GCA_038050645.1 Hedychium gardnerianum
TGATTAATTATAAATTAATCTCATAATTTATTTACTTTCTAGATGGACTATGCGATTATAATCAACGTGGCTACAATTAATCTTTCTAAAGAAAGAGAGGAATATTCGAACTTTCAGAAGATAATCAAGTTTGTTTATAACTGGAGATTTAATTTAACTCGTTGGTTGAATGTAGAGATCGCAAACAATGCGATGATCAAATGACAAAACGCAAGAGAGGTTAACAATCAACCATCATTGGGAACAATTACAAATTTACAATGCAAGGAAAATATGCCGATCCATCGAGCAGTTCATCCTAAAAGAGGATTCTGAGTCTCCAAATTTCTCCATGAAAGAACAAAAAAAAAGTCCCAAGATCCGTTTTTCTCTACAAGCCCTAGAGGGTCATGGAGAAGAAGGATGCGAGGGCTCCGCCTTCGACAAATTCCCCCGTTCCATCTTTCTCAATTGAATTCGCGTGCAAACCAGGAAGACACCTAGAACCACTTGCAATCCGACCGCGACGGCAAGAAAAGATAGCCCTACCTTCTCGCCAAGGTTGAGATGATCGATATCCGGAGTTTGTCCCGCGGTCGTTCGTTCTTGGCTTCGATTGCTGGCTTGAGGAGGGCGGCGCGGCGAAGGGGTGGCGATGTGTGGGACGTGATCGTTGGGAGGCATACGAGGTGCAAATGTTGGAGATGGGGACGGGGATGGGGACGGAGGCGACGATGGGGAAGAAGCAAAGGGATCGACGGCGAGGACTAGCTTGAAGAAGAGCAAAAGGGGTATGAACAAAGCAAAGGCCAGCAGATGTTGTAGTTCCATGGGAGAGAGAAGGGAAGGGAGAGACGGGAGTCGAGGTCTCCGACCAGAGCGGATGGCTCCGCCTCCTCCCGCTGGCTGAAAAACCACATAAATTCGGATGGAGAAAAGGAAAAACACTAAAAATGAGGAACGCGATGTGGTTTTAATCTCTATTCTTTTTTGTTCGAATTTTAACTAAAAATAGAATTAAAAGTTACGAGTTATTGTTATGATGGAGATGATTAATTCATCGGCTTGACCGTGTCCATGTCACCATCTCGTCTGGGATAATTCCTGGCTGTTATGATTTTTCATATGTATTTTTTTATTTATTTTAATAATTAATAATAAAAAAAATCTATAAATCCGAAACAAGTCACTGTATCAAAGGTGAAAATGACGATTGTGATCGGAATGGATAAAAGTGTTGAGCTAATGATTTTCTCAAAAGTGAATGGAGCTTTACACCGTATCAAAGGTAATAATAATAAACAATGAAATAAAATACAAATCAAAAAGAAAAACGAGAGAGATTATTAAATAATCTGTTTTGTTTCATTGTCCCCTCCATTTTAGGATCTCGTAATTGGTATTTAAAAAATTCAGATGGAATTTTTTGTTATAAACTTTGCGAACACTCGGTTTAAATTTTTATCATGCATGCTTGTGGCAAGTATAAATAAATGCCACAAATATACGATTATGAAATAAAAATTTGTTTTGCTTAGGCTAATCAAAATAAACAATTTCCTAAGTGTTTACAGTTTCTACTTCACATGAAAAAAAGGAGAATACGATACAAAATTATAAAACAACAAATAAATAAATTTACCATTATCCTTGTTTAAGGAATTGAATTGCTATTTACACAAAAGATGTTCAATGATTTTTGAAAAGCAAGAAAAAGAATAAAACACTTTTTTGCCTTTCTTTTAAAAAAAAACTGCATAAAGCGCATGCAATCAACAGTTTGGATCCACAGTTTGGTGAAGGTGAAAACGATTCAGCTAAACATCTTCTCACAACAGATTGTTTTCCTTAAAAAAAATAGTTATTTTCCTAAAAATGCAGCTTAAGGTTTATGCTCAAAATTTAAACAACACAGAGAATTTATTTCTATTTTTATGTTACACGGGTATAGCACTAAATCTGTTTAGCAATAAAGAAGCATAAAACAGTTGCAGAGACGATAGGTGACATTTATCCCTCTTGCAGCACGAATAAAATAAACTTGATGCAATCTCTTTCAGTAAAGTAAATAGAGAGAAGAAAGAAGAAATCAGTTTCTTACAAAAAAAAAAAAGAACTCCTTTTAGAGATTCAATCTGTTTCAATGAAGAAGTACAGAATCAGTTCTTCATAAATAAATTGAGTCAACTGTGAGACCCAATAAGAACTGAAGGCTAGCTTGTAGTGAAGACGTTTCAGTAACCCTATATTGCATAAGGAGTTAGACTGCTTAATGCTATGACAAATAAAACAGGATTTATATGATAACTTGTCAGGAAGTAGAACTTCAAGAGGACAGTTGTTTGGTTGCTTGGTTGCCTCTGAATTAACTGCAATTTTATCAGCATAGTCACTAAACTGTCAATGAAGGAATGGGAACAAAATAGGAGGGTTTTGGAAGAGCTGATCTCATGAGGTCCGGATCCGTTTGTTGTTGCTGCAGCGAGGACACTTATAGTTCTTGATGTGCTCAGCCTTTGCAGGGGTGACTTTTACACACTTCCCATGGAACCATTTCTCGCAAGTGTCACAGAAAATCCAGAAATTGTCTAAGACAGAGCTCTCTCCACATGCTGCGCAGAGATAATCATCCTCTTCCTCATCCAACTCCTCATTCTCTTCCTTTGCATTCTTTGCTCTGGTATTCTTGGCCTGATATTCAGCCTTCTGTAAATGAAAACAAAGTAGATAGTTGATTTCATTCATTGTTTTGCTAACCTTAGGCACGGATATTGGCTAGTATTAATCCATGAGAGTATCAAAATCTTAATCACATAAGAAACAATAAGCATATTGGAAGTTCCATTCAAGAGTCTGTTACAGGATTTCCTTTTTATAAGTTGATGATGCATCAGATACCAATGCTGCAATTCATTTTCAGTGAGGAAGTGGACGTTGTTAGCCATTTTAACCACTGGCTATGTTGCATGATCAAATTGTGTTACTTATATGGGAATAGTTTCCTGAGCTAATGATAATTAGCAAGAAAAGGATCCAGATAATGTTAAAATATTGGCAAGGATTGTTATCAAAATATCATTGTACACAAAATTATCTCCATAGCATCAATATCTTCATAGTTTCCACATGTATGTGATGTGGCACAAGCATGAAGACGGCAGATCACTTGTTTTTCACCTCTATATTTGCTTTGTTTGTCATGCAATGACCCAACAAGGGATCTTGCCAAGCACAACCCATGTGTCAGGTAGATCTAAAGTCAGAGGAATCATAAGAAAATAACAATATGTAATTGGTCATAACATCAGTGCAGTAGATCTAAACTTCTCATGCATAGCTAAGATTTATGCACTTCATATAAACAAGTGGATAAAAAACAACTTGATATTTTTGATAGCCTAATTGAAATCAGTCCAGATGATAATAGATGGTATAAGTTTAACATTCAGAACAAACCATGTTAATCCCAACTAATGAGATAAAATATATGAATCTTAACCCTGCTAGAACAGTATTAAATCATCTTGTATTATGTAAGTTCATTCGGATGTTTGATGCACGAACTAATGCTCCCATGTAAATCTAATGCATAACTCTCATTTAATAGTAATAAGGTATATCATTATTTATATGAGTTGTTTGCTATATATTTATGGCTTCTCTAAAATTTAACTCATTAGATTATTTAGTTATTATAGTTCTATTTATTTTTTGAAGTAAACAAGCTAGCTAAAAGGAGATTCAAGGAGAAACTCATTTGAACTCATCTCTATGCATTTTGATACATGCTGAATTGTGGGTATGTATCAAAGTTGGGTTGAGGACCAAAATTTGGCATAGTACATTATCTTAAACCTTGATTACTTGCAGAAAATGGAATAATATATTATTCTAAAATGGAAACAGTAAAAGCTTAGTCATTTGACCTATAAGTAATTGTAGCTAACAATGATTACCTTGACTTTATTGGATAGTCATACACATGAAAACTCTTGTTTGTTGATCTTATTCGTTACTTGACAGTTAGCTTAAATATCAATTGACAAAAAGACAAATGTTAAAGAAAAATTAAGAGCACCATGGACATTCTTAAGTGATTAATAATCAAGATTGAAAATGATGGATCAAATATTAATGACATAATTTTTTTAAAAAAAATCATAAATATCTCATTTATTTTAACCTTGTTTGTGGCATACCCATCTTTCAAATTTTTAAAGAGAATTTTCTTTGGAAAAAAACGATTCATCCATTCTCAAATTTTGTTGATTTGCATCTCCCCTTTGAGCATTTGTTTGATAATTGGTTGGGACTGCCTATTGAGATTTCAAAGTGCATATGGAATTAAGAAAAGGAAATTTCTTACATTATATAGCATCTAAGATGTTCTTACCAATTTTGAATTTGACTTGGATTTGTTGCTGTTCTGTTTAGATCCGGAGGTCTTATCTTGATTCTTTCCATTTACAACTTCACATATGGTGGGCAAATCAGTTATCATATCTAATAGGAGTTTCCTGCATCACAAACAACAAATGAAGTTTCTTTTGTCTGTTCATACTAACTATAAATAACAAAACCAAGAGGAGTATGTGACACTATTGGGACGCAGAGAGGTAGCTAACTTACAAAACGGATTTTCAAGGATCAACAAAAAACAAACTTTTTGAGCAAGTAATTATTTTTTAAGACATACATGATATGACGTATGGATCAACAAAAAACCTAAACAAGAAATATTTGCATAATTGTTCTCATCTATGGCTGGGTTTGACATTGCATTTGACTCAAAAATGCTTTTGAAGAATAAACTATTTACTAAAGTATGTCGCGTGAAACTTCAATATTAGGTATTCTGAATCTCAAATTTTCTACAATTTTATGATATATATTGTTTGGTAAAGCATACTTAGAAAACAATTCTCTTTGTATATAAAACAACAAAAATAAAATAATTAAAATATTAAATATTATGTCACTATATATCATAAAATCAAATTTATATTATCTCATAATATTTAATGATAATGCATATTTACTATTAATAGTTTATTATATATTTCATTTTTATATTAGTTGTTAAAGTATTTAAAAATTGCTTTAGCAAAGCGACCTTTGAAAGCACTCTCACAACTTGCATTGGAAAAGTAGCTTCAGGAATCTAAAATTTTGAATGAAAACACTCTAGGCATGTATTTACCAAACACTCAAGGATTTGAAGATCAAGATGGTGGAAAGCTCCCCCAACACGTCAAGCATCTTTGAAATGCTCTGCTAGCTTGGCATGCTGGAATAGTATGTGGTGTTGTGGGGGCGGTGACATTGTGGCATAAGTATAGCTTTAAAGAGAGTGGCGGTTAGCATGTGAAGGAGAGTGTGACAATGGTGAAGGAGATAGAGTTGGCAAAGTTCTAGCGGTCAATGCTACAAAAATAGAGAAGAGAACTTGAATGGCAAAGAGCTAGGAAAGCTACTCCAATTGTTCCTCGTGCTCAATGCATTGTGCCACCACACCACCATCCTCCGTGCCTTTGTCAAGATATGGAGTGTTCGATAGTTACGATTACTCTCTAAAGAAAATCCGAAGAAGAAAAATGGCCTGGCCACCATGGGGCAACAAACAGTTACATAGGTATCCACTTTATAAGTTACCAGATGTGGCAATTTGTCAGGTAGCTACAAGTGTTTTAATGAAGATTGGACGGGCATAAAGCTTGTGATATATATATGCAATAAGCTTGTAAATAATGGCTCCCACTAATTACACCCAAACGTTTCTAGTTACGCATCCATCATTCATTCCCCTTGTGTGCCTAATCATTGCAATGGCATGATTCATTAAACAAGATAACTAATGTGTTTGAGACCAAAAGGACAAATTTTTATTGTTTAAGATAATTAGGGCCCCAAATTCTATACAAGGTATATAGGTTGAATGGAAAAAAGAGAACAAAAATCCTTAATAAAAGGGCTACAATATCTCAAGGAAACCACATAATATACAATAATCCAAGGCAATAAACACATTTATTGCCCATTAGATCTTCTTAAAAGCAAATGAAAAGGCACAGCTTCTAAATAGTAAATTATGATTCTGAACTTTTAAAGATGTGTCTACATCCCTAAGGTTTTCTACTCAACATTCTGTTCTATAGTTGACTACCATTTTCACAGGCACATTACAGCAAAACTTCCTAAGAGGCCATGTAGCAAATAATTATTCTAGAGAAAAAAATGGTGTATTTGAATGTCCAATATTACAGGCCAATGGAATTTATCATTGTAATCTTTTTCTAAAAGGTAAAATGAAAATTAATAAAACTGCAAATCGATAATTCACATTCTACTTACAATAACTGCATGCCCTATTTGTGCAGCAAATGTTATTTTGCTGTCAATGGCATTTAGAAGTAATTTAGCATAAGCATATAGAAGAGAATTAAGTCATTAGCCTCATGACCAGCAACTTGTATTGCCTAAGAAAGAAGTGCATTATGTTTTGAGTGATTTAACAAGGACATAAATATATGAAATATAGGGTGCTTAGGTTTCAGCATAACTAACAATTGTTTGTACTTAAATAAAAATAACAATTTTGTTATGAATGATTGAGAGTTAACGATGTCTCTCTTTGCTCCTCTATGGTTAGCTTCTCTATGGCATGCACCTACTAGTGATTCTGCTAGGACCAGCTGTCTGACCCCATTAGGTAATCCTACTCCTTTGGCCCAAATCCTTGAGTAGACTGCGTGGCTTGTCATGTTAAAGTTCCAGAGTTCTACAAGAATGTTTCTTTGCATCGATACCAAAGCCTTCTCATGCTGGTTGCATCATGGTTGAGAGGATCAGACTACCTCCATTGTCACCTAAAAGATTTCCCCAAATACTCTTTGTTGTCTTTCAGTATGCTGTCTTTCAAGTCATGGGGGCTGAGTATTAATGAATATGTATAGACATTGGTTTCTTTTCTAACAGCTCTAGGTTTTGGGATGAGCAATTAGCCAATCAACTTTAAGACTGTAGGTCATGTTCAAATCCCGTGTCTATAACAGTAATAATATCTCATCAAGTCACATGTTGGATCTGTGTCAATCAAGTGAAATATACTCATCCACACATGAAGTGGAAGCATTCAGAATACAAATGTATATTGGCTGGCCCCTTCTTAGCAACTTGAGTTTTTGCAGTAAGTAGTTAACTAATCAACTTTAAGATGAAGGCATATAGTTCTTCCATTGTTTAAAATTCTTGGCACATCATCATCTTGCTAAGTGTGTCTCATTGCTTTTAAATATTTTGAACTTGGACATGAAGATTATGCAGCACTATATGATTTGTGACCATCTTGTGAACTATGCATGCATGAAGGTTATGGAGCACTATATGATTTGTGTGACCATCTTGTGAACTATGTGAAATTATATTGACACAATAACACAAGTCTATCACAAAAACAAAAACAAAAACAAAAAATCTAGACAAATGAGTATATCACATTGGAATAACTTAAACTTATGAATTCCCCAACAAAGTTTAGCATGTTTAGCCATAGTTAAATTATCTAACTAACAAGCACGGATATGATATGAATGTGTAGGACAAATAGATAAGCGTTGACAAGAATATAATCAACAGAAATCATCTTACCTATGTTTTTTTTCAAACTGAAACCTACCACTAAAATAAGATGACAAGGCAAGCAACCATGCATCACTGTGTAAAGCAACCAAAGATAACCAGGATTTCTTTTCCATTCCATCTCTAGCAAAGTTAATTCCCAAAACAGGCTCTGGAATCTCTGGAGGAACTTCTTCTGCAGGCAAATTGACCTCCCATTGCTCATCTGGATATCCATAGAGACACAGATTTTCTTTTGCTGAAAGAAGTAAAATGTGGTTAAGTCTATGTAATCACATTACAGGAAAATTACTGAAATCAACCTCACCAATAATTGATTAGCATTTTGCACATGTCAACAAATCTCTATATTTGCCATGTTATCTAAGACCACAATAGTTTTCAAGGAAAGACAAAGGAAAAAAAATCCAGATAGTATCAAAGTATTAATTGGCAATCCCAAACAGATAATAAAACCTATGTTGCATTAGTGTTATTTAGTGTGTAAAATGCCCTCTGTATTGATTAACTATTACATAGCTATCCTCCACGTGGAATACAAAACATATATAGAATTAATGTTATTGAGTAAAATATCACCTTATAACTTATTGCCCAAGAAGTTAAATCTAATGCTGCAAAAAGAGGAGCAACTATATATAGGGCAATAGCAAAATAGTCAATAGATAAAAATGGAGTTATTCAGACTTCTTGTAAGACATGAAGAGGCACTTACACAAACATTCAGCGATTTTTGCCTCTGTACTCTCAAAGTTGATACAAGATTCTGCGTTTTCCATGTTGTTGATTGATACAAAAGTATAGAACCATTGTTGGTTTTTAGTTATTGCATTATAACGATGATGCAAAAACATGACATGGAGCAACATTGAGTTACATCAAGGAAACCTTAACTACAAATTGAGAAAAGGAAAAACATTGTTGGTGAGGATAGATGTTGAATGATTTTTCATATCACTCTTACCACAATTATATAAAAGACAATCTAAGGTTAAGTTAAGGTCAAGCACAGGCAGAATACTGGCAATTGCTAATAGTCAGAAGCAATGAAATCTATAATAAAAAAAACACTATTCAAGAAAATGTTGATAAAAAATCAAAGTTTTGCTCCATTTGTTTACAATTGGTAAATGTCAGCACTCAAGAGTATTTTCATTATGATGCTCTTTAAGGTTCAGAATTATTACGATATAGGGGGGGAAATCACTACTCTTCTGAAAGAATAAGGGAAATACTACATCAAAGAACAGAAAAAATAATTCATCAATTTGTGAGCATATCTTCCACCCAGATACTATATCATCAAGTGTAAGGATGTCAAACATACTAGCATATTGAAAGATATTTTACCTACTTATAAAACCATTAATCTAGCATGGGTATTTACTCTATCCTATATATTAAGGTACTAGGTGTTTCAATTTTTCTGATGAAAGTTTAAGGTTGATTTTGCTTACACAATTGCATAATGGAAGAGGCCGTGTATAATATAGGAATGTCATTTACTGGAATTGACTATATCTTATCAGGAAGTTCCTGATGTATATTGCACATGGAGCATGATCACTCAGTTACATTTCTGTCACTTTCCCTCTCCCTCTTCCTCCTATATTCCTACCCAAGTAAGCCTAGACTTAAAATAAGCACAGCTCATTTGGCCACACGAAACTATGAGGTATCGAGCACCCTGAACAAGAACTTTTGATGCGTCGGTGATCAAACCTCTAATACTACTTTTCTGAATTATTGATCATTGGATCTCTGATACTTACAATCTAAATCCTAGTAAATTGAACATAATCTAACTCCGATCGCAAATGCTTAATTAGAGTACCAAAACCTTGTATGTAAAGGCATTTATCTCGCTCAGTTGCAACAACCCGACAAACAAAAACCTAAATGCTAAGGCTTCGTTACTCCGGCCATGAAACAAAACTCCCAAGTACTTGAAATTGAAAAACCAAGTTGACTACCAGGAGCTAAGATGGTGGAATTACTAACCGGGATCGCATTGTTGATGGAAGTCCTCGAAATCTGCACAGGCGAATCACCAGGAAACAACAGAAGGTCAATGACGATAACATCTTTGAGAAAAGAATAAAGAAGCAGAGTGGACTTACCGGTGGTGAGGGCCCTGATGATGGCGGCTCGCCGGCCCTTGATGTCGCGGAACACCTCCTCCACCAGGCGGGAGTTTTGGGCTGCCGATCCACGGTCCATCTCGGCGATCGAGGGCTCCGAATTGGTCACGGAGCTGAGAACGTAGCCAAGAGAGAGATGGGCGTCAAGCTTCGCGAGAGAAGAAGAGGATGAGAACGGCAACTAACGGTGGGACAAGGGTAATATTTCCAATAATTAATTTATATATTTCTCAAATAGGAGGAGGAAGAGGATAGGAGAAAAGTACGGCTTCCTGTAAAGATTTCGTGTCGATATACCCACGTATGATTGCACAAGCATGAGGGGTCCAGCGGTTGACGTGCTTCTATGATGGGTGAACAGGCCGGGTAGATTTTATCAGAGATTTTTACTCTGCCTGTTATTTCTTTGACACATTTAAATTTTAGTATTTTTCTTTTAAAAATATATTATTCTTTCAAAGCTAAAACTGCTGTTTTCAATTATTTATTAAATTTTTATGTATTCAAATGTTTCTTAATTTATATTTAATAGC
>JBBUKS010047420.1:0-29694 GCA_038050645.1 Hedychium gardnerianum
TTATATAAGAGAAATCAAACCTTTAGTTTTCTTGTCGAAATCTGAGAACCAACTTGGTGGAGAGTGGAGAAGATGAATCCTTCAACAAATACTTTAAGTAAATAGAGAAGTGTATTCCAATTCGGATTAGGACAAAGACTTCATGAAGAGAAATCAAAATGAAGGGTGATGAGGGGATGATTTTGACTTCTGGGTTAGGGTTTCAAGAGGAAATACATGTGCGTTTTTGAGAAGAGGAAAGGTGAAATATGAGGCGTACTGCATACTGTGTACTTACGTTTTGACGAGGTGGGGAGAAGAAAAGGTTTGGATTAATGGGCTGTGGCCTATGGGCCAATGGTGAATGGGGATGAGAATGGAGAAATTTAAAAAAAATATCTATTGAAGCTCAAAATTTTAATTGAAAAAATAAATAATTTATAAAATAATTTATTTAATATTTCGGTATAAACCGAAATATCGAAAAATAATAAATTTTATACCGATACCGATACCGAAAATTTCGATATACCGAAAATTTTGATATACCAAAAATTTCGGTATGAACGGTATATGTCGATATGGTATTTGCGGTATACCAAAATTTTCGGTATTTTTTCCACCCCTAAGTGCAATGACAACCACGGCCACACACGCCGCCTGCACCTACCTTCGGAGGCGTTCCATCTGGGTCGATGGGAGCACCACCAGTGTCTGGCCCCGAGATAACTTGGCTTAGGGAAACACCTCGCGGGGTGATTCTCACCCACGTAGGCACATTCATAACACAAGAATCATCCTTGGAATCTTCCGGGAAGATCCCATATCATGACCCTCCAAAGAGGGAAAACATCGTGTCTGGAGAAGTGAAAGCTTCGCCCGACCCCACTTCTCCAAAAATATCCATATTTTGCGGGACGGATTACCTTGACATTTTCGGGCGCTGCAAATTGGGGAATACAATGGAGCTACTGATCCAGAGGATCACATATGCAAGTTTGAGAACGCCTCCTTGCTGCACTAGTACATGGATGACATCAAGTACCAAGTCTTTTTGACGACGCTCTCAAGACCGACACAAAGATGATTCAATTGACTCTTCGCTTCCTCCATCTATACCTTCGAGGAGTTCAAAACTGTGTTCATGCAACACTTCGCCGCAAGCCGACGATATCAAAAGACTCCGCACGATCTGTTTGCCCTCAAACAGAAATCCAAAGAATCGTTGAAGGATTATCTACAACGGTTCAGTCGGGTGTCCATGGATGCTCTTTCGATTACCCCGAATGTGCAAGTCAATGCCTTCTCCCAAGTCTTGATAGCTAGAGAGTTCTTTTGATCCTTGGTCAAGAAACCTCCTTCTAATTTCAACGGATTATAGGCTCGGATGCTTAAATATATTTAGGTAGAAGAAGCTCAGTCTGCCAAGAGAAAGGAATGTTCAATTCCGGCTGCTGCTCCTACCCCGTTAGACCGCAGGGCTCTTCCCCTCCCCCTGTGAAGATATCCCAAACATAGGGAAGATAAGATTGTGTAGACGGTGGAAATGACTCTTAACTCATTTCCTGAGTCGGGTCGAGGGACACCAGTGCCAGATCAGTATTGTGCCTTCCACGAATCGGATACTCATTTGACTCGAGATTGTCAACAATATGCTCGGGAACTACGACGAGTAATGGATCAGGGAAGAACCCCCTGAAGTCGACTCCAAATGGTACTCTATCAACATCTTCGCCACCAGGATCGGGATGTCGCTCCAAATCGTCGGTCAAACCGACTATCTCCTTCACCACGAAGGAAATCTCCGTCCTCATCCCGACCCCAGCCAGAGATGACTCGGGAGAAGGAGAAAGATAAAGGAAAAGGAAATATGAATGCTTGCGGGAAGATCCACATAATTTCAAAAGGATCAATGGATGGAGATTTCACTCGTACCCGAAAGACTCACGAGCGCAGGTTAAAAAGTTATGGGGTTAGCATCGGTCGAGAAAGTGAACAAGACCCCATAATAAGCTTCAAGCCCAAAAATTTAGAGGGAGTAGAGACTCCTCATGATGACGCCTTGGTGATCGAAGCCTGGATCGACAATTACACAGTCAAGAGGGTGTTTGCTAACACAGGGAGCTCCGTTAACATCATCTTTAAACACGCTTTCGACCAACTACAACTTGAGGGGGAAGAATTACACCCGATGAACACCTTCCTGTACGGGTTCACCGGATATGAGGTGCAGCCGATGGGTCAAATCACCCTTTCTCTCTCCTTAGGGGAAGAGCCTGCGATGAGAATGCGTCGCGTACCTTTTCTCATCGTAAACACGATCTCCGTCTACAATGTTATACTAGGAAGACCGACGTTAAGTCATTCCTAGCGGTGGTGTTCACTTTTCATCAGAAGCTCAAGTTTCCAGTGGAGGAGTGAATCGAGAAAGCAAAAGGAAATCAATTAGCAGCCAGAAAGTGTTATGTCAACATAATCAAGATTGATTCTCATAAGACACCCCGATTGTAAGATACCTTGGTGCAAGTTGTTCAAGAGGTGCCAATATTCCAACCGATCGAGAAAAAAGAAGATGTGCAAATCCACCTTAATTGGCCTCAAGGAATCACCTGGGTAGCTGCGGAGCTCCATCAAGAACTAAAGCAGGAATTAATTGTATGTCTTTTATGCAATCATGATGTCTTTGCCTGGTCATCCAAGGAGGTTACAGACATTTCTCCCAAAGTGATGGCTCGCTGGCTAAACAAACTCCCTAATGTTTCGCCCGTTCGACAGAAAAAATGAAATTTTTTACCTGAACAGGATCAGGTGATACAAGTGGAGATCAAAAGATTGAAAGAAGTGGGGCACATACGGGGAGTTCACTTCCCGATTTGGCTAGCCAATGTAGTGTTGGTCCCCAACCTGGGTGAAAAATGGAGAGTCTGCATAGACTTCCAGAATCTTAATAAAGTTTGCCCGAAGGATTGTTACTCTTTCCCCTTCATTGACAGGCTGGTAGACTCCACTTCTGAATGCGATTTTATATGTATGTTGAAAGAATACCAAGGTTACCACCATATTTCCCTAGCCACTTAAGACCAGAAAAAAGTTAGCTTCATTACCTTGGCAGAGATCTTTTGTTATACTGTTATGCTATTTGGACTAAAAAATATAGGATTGTTACTCAAAGTCTTATATATATATATTTTATATATATATTGATATATGTAAAAGTTATATATATATATATATATACTTGGAGAAGATTAGAAACAATTATTGAATTGTATTATTTTCTTTCTCCTCCCTCTCCTCCTCTCTTTAGTCGGCCACACCCCAAAAAGGGTTTTTCCGTTTTTGTTGCCAAAAATCATAAGGAAGAAGACTCTTTTCCTTTGTACTTTCTTCTCTTGGATCGCATCTCCTCCGTGCTTAGCTAGTATAGATCGGAGGCGAGACTTATTACTTAAGGAGTTATCTTAAAGAGCTCTGTGTGGATACGAATAGAGGCAATGTTCGACAATGTCGCTCTAGTTGATGCCCCTTCCATTACGTATCATTCATAATATATACATAGAATAAATATTATTCTTAAAAGTTTTATTTTATCGATCATGTATGCATGAGATGTATCATTGTATGCGTGTGGTGTAATAATTAGTTTTTGTTATTACTGTTTAATTTCTTCTAATGTGCATGTTTTGTGAAACGTGTTAAGCACACACCACATCAGGCTACCCAACACTAGCTGCTGCCACGGGATCATGAAAAATGACCTCCAGTCGGTCATCACCCGGAGCCTCCTGCACATGAGAGGTCTTCTCTACATGGGGGATAGGTTCTTTACCCTCTCGTCGTCCCAGAGAGCGGGGGCGAGAAGGGTCGCCTCGGAAGCGTGGGAGATCTCCTCCTGCAGGCGAAGTTGAGGCCCCACCTTCGGACGAAAGCGTTGCAGCCTGTGGAAATCGGCGGTCACCTGACTTAGCAGGCAAAGACAGAAGTTGGACCGACAAAGGCATAGGGACACTAGCAGTGCGGACCCTAGCTTGGGAGTCCTCCAGGTTCGCCAGGGAAGTCAGAGTTTGATCCCCTGATGGTGGAATCGGAACTGGGCCTAATGGGGAAGACGATGGATTCATAGGATGAGACGGGAATTGACGCCTCTTCCTTGTTATCCAGAGGGGGGTCCTCGATTCCGCCTACAACACTGATTCAACGATGGCGAGGGGATTAGTTGGTGGTTCTGCAGCCAGGGGAGCAGCCACACGTATCGTGGTCAGTGCAGGGGCACGTGATCTCCCCTCCTGAAGATGCATGTCCTCTTCGATAAAGTCCACAATCTCGACCAAGCGCGCTTCCATGTCCTCAGGCGTCAGCTTGGTAACCTTGTTTAAAGCCGCACGTAACATGGTGTCGGCTACAGCAAAAAGAAAGCTTTCAATTGGATATCAAAAATATGTAAGGTATTAAATCTTACCAAATATAGCGTAAAGGGGAGTTGAGATGGGATTCGGCCCAAATAGGTGTAGCAACCCCTCTTCGAGCAGAAGGTTGCTATCAAAGCTTAGGTCCTTGGCTGTCTCGGAAGCATGGAAGAAACCCCTCTTCAAATGATGGTTCTTCAAGGTGGGCGGCTCGGGCAATTGAGGTTGCCAGCGAGTTGGCTAGGTTACAAGGCTTGGGGGCACTACATAAAAAAACTTGGGTTTCCACCCCCTGTGAGAAAAGGGGAAACCCTTTAAAAGGTAGATCACGGTTCTAGCAGAAAAGAAGAAGACCTTATCATCTATTTTCTTCGAGTAGAAGAAATAGTGGAAAATTTAGGGGACAGTGGAATACGATACAGATGGAAGAGGATGAATACTCTAGTCAAGATCCGGAAAGAGTTGGGACCAAGCTAAGATAAAGGGATCCGAAAATATTGAGATATTTCAACAAAGAAGGTCGGAATAGGGAACCTCAGCCCATTCACCATCTGACCCCGAAAGAAAGTCACACACTCCGGCGGGGGGTGGTCCAGACGGTTATTACCATTTGGAAGCATAAGATGATGGTCAGTCGGAATCGCATAGTTTGTCCTTCACTTATTTAAAGCTCCACTAGTGAAGCTAGACTCTATTGATCTGTACCACGGGGATGAAGAAGAAGGCCCAACAGACATTTGAGGTAGCTGTATGAGGGGGAAGGTGCTAACAAGAAAGCTATAGATTGGAAAGAATGATGGGTATAGAACAAAAGGAGAACGGAAATGATCAGAGACGAAGAAGAGCGCAGACGACGAACACAGAAGAAGAAATCATGCGAGGGAGATAAGGACATCCGATTGATGACCTATATATATTGCGGTTGCTCAATCTCAACCATCGAATGTCTACTAGCGCAAGGATGGGATGGATCGATCAGCCGTCGGATCAGGCATTGAGATAACGTCAAATCTCTATAATCATTAGGATCTCAGCGACCTCTAGTTACCCTCACAGATGATCATATCATATTAATGCAACGCAACCTCAGAAGTATGCTAAAGCACCCAGACTCAAAAATCGAGACAAACCGAGCGTGATATGCATTTAAAAGGTGTGACCGCGATTAGTGAGGCAAAATTCCGCATTTGAAGCACAATCTCAAGTCAAGTCTAAAAATCGCCACGTGGATAACAAAAATCGATTATGATTGCCTACACAATAGTCTAGTCAATCGGACTTGCATCTCTTTTGATTAGACTTGAAGGGGAGACATGTGATACGAGAAGTAGTCGAGAGAGGTGTCATGTAGCAGGAAAGTCAATATAAATGCAGAGGTGACGGTAAAAGAAGGCTACCAACACCCTCAGCTCCTAGAACCCCCGGCTCCTGGAACCCTCGGCTACCAACACCTCCGACTCCTGTAACCTCTGGCTACCTACAACTCTCGGTTCTTGGAACCCCTGACAACCTACAGCTCTCGATTCCTGAAACTCCCGGCTACCAACAGCCTTGGTTCCTGGAACCCCCGACTATCTACAACTCTCGATTCCTGGAACTCCCACTTCCTGGGCCCCCCGGTTACTAACATCCCCGGCTCCTGGAGCCCCCGGCTACCCGAATATTACGTTCATGAAATCCTCCGCATCTCATGGAGCGAATAACCGTCGCCCCAGGAGATCGTAGAAAATGTAGGCATTATCTGCGATGGACGTAGGAAACACAGCCATTAACTCCGAGTAAATACATGAATAAATGGAATAACGTGGATGGAAATATCGGAACAAGTGGAAGACGTGGAAGAGTTCGCACAACTCTATAAAAAGCCACCTGCCCCAGTAGGCACAGATACGCGCGCACATACGCATCTAAAAATCTTAACTATTGTTCATCTTCTCTATTTCACCTCAACTGACTTGAGTGTCGAAGTGACTACGCCGGGAAATCTCCTAGTCGTCATTATAACCATTCTCTTCTAGTCTCTTTTAAGTGGACGCACGCGGGTCTCTCCCCAAGTTCCTCCTATGCTCGACGATTGACGGCAAAGTGAACATTGACGCTAATTTACCGGTGGCTCGCTTGCTGACATTCCTAGACATTCCTAGACGGGATCAAAATTATTTTTGATATTCGTGCGTGAATCAACGAATTCGATAATTATCCGTTGTATCAATTTATGTAATCTACATGTTTGTGATACAATTCTCTGAATAACATGCTCAATGTCGTTGTTGGCATGAAAAATGCACTCTAAAAGTTCATCTTTGCTAAATTATTTCATTTCACTCTTTCTTTAGAAAGGCAAACGATGAAGAAACGAATTGAAGCCTACTTATTGCATCAATTTTTCTAGTTGAAACACTAGGAATGTAACAACAGAGCTTGAGTTCTTACCCTGTGGCGCTGTCTGCAAATAGCTAAGCAGCAAGTACAGCAACCATATTCAAGAATTCATTACCTTCACAGCTTGTACAGTTTCACATGTTGCTATCAATATCTTCAATGCAGGCAAACTCTGGCAGCTGCATCAGATGTTTGTTCCTATACTCTCCATGAAGCTTTTCCAGCTGGAGCTTGTCATCTTGCATGAATCCATCTACGGCATACCAGAGAGACTGCACTGACTGCTGAGCTTGCATGGTAATCACTGACTGCTCAATCAATCATCTTACGAAAATAACCCAAAAATATTTGTTATTTGTTTAGGCAAGCACAAGCAAGAATGAAGAAGACTTTGATAAACTCATTCAAGTATATGTAAAAAAGAACTTTCTTCCATTTCATTTAGCCAGAAACACTAGTGTTTTTGACATGTTTAGCTCTTTACTATCAGCTTCTCTTCTACAATGTCCAATTTTTTCCCCCCGAATAAATGATGTCATATTAGAGCAAATAAAAAGGTCACAAGATTAACCCATCGTCAATAATTTTTCTTGCTACCAACTGAAAACATTCCTTTGTCCCCCTCCTAATGCGCATTCCTTGACTATCTCATGGAATTCTAAACATAGAAGCTAAACCATCTAATAAGTATACCATGTTTTGTTTTTCTTGAACAGAAGGAATATTTACAGGATAAGCTGCTCGTGGCTTCTAGTGAATGAAAATAACGTTTCAACTAGTGCTAATGGTACTTTGATCCACATCTATGTGTGAGCAGATTGAGTCAATAACTTGGCATGGTTATGTTCTCCTTCATATGTCACAATCAGCATTGTTGGATCTTCAACGCACCTCTCTACATGCTTTCTCGCCGGGCATCCTCGCACACTGCTGCATTTGTAGTATCCTCTGCATAGTTTTGGCAGATGAACATATGGAATCGTTTCATTGAAAAATAACCAGCAAATGAAATAGCATTCAATGTTGAATCAAGCTGAAAATGCTACAGCATTTTATAGCATAGACTACCATTTATTTGAAGAGATTACTCTGAAATATGGTACAAGTGTTCCACAATGCTTTTATGAAGATGATTTTTTGTTGCTAAAAATATTTAGCATACTCTTCGTTCATGATTTTGGTATTTGAAGGTCAGATTAAGCAATAATGAGCTTAAATTTACACGAGAACCAATAGTCTCATCTGCTAGTTATTGTTTTAATTGAAGAACCAAGAAATGATGTGAATGTTTACAAGAAAAGCTACCTAATGTTACTACCACCAATCCCTTGCAGTTTACAGAATTGGCAAATGTGACAGTTAAAGTTCTAAGAAGACCAACTAATTAGACTAATAAGACAGTATAGTTTCTTTACTTGAAGAATAAGAAAATCGCAAGTATTGCATGTGCACTTCTAAACTTAAATATCAATGATGACTTAACTTCATCTGAGACAATATTAGTATGACAACAAAGTAGAGAACAGTGTGTTGGACTTGAACTATAAACATCTATTGTATAAAGTTACCAAATTCTGGTTTTGAAAAGCCAAGAAAACTATAAGTTTTTGCTATTTGATACCTAGGATGTGGTGATCCCTTGATTGGTTTTTGCCCGTACTTCCTCCAAGAGTAGTCATCAGAAGGGATATCTGCAACCTTGTTGCTTATAGCTGGAACCTTAATGGATCTCCTCACTCTCAATTTCCTGTACAAGAACAAGCAAGGGTTGATTTCATCTAAATCAGAGCAGCTTCTTGCAGGAAAAAAAAGAAAAAAGAAACGAAATCATGTCAGAGAAGCTCCAACCTCTTCTTTGAACAGTGGCACCTGCCTGCTTTTACACATTTGCCATTCCCTTCGTCACCTCCACCAGTGCACCTCTTCCTGTTGGGTAGGTGCCAGTTTATCGGATTGACTGACTCTGATCCACCAATCAGATTAAGGCCCTTCCCACCCATGCTTCCCATACTTCCATCCATGCTCAGGGATGACAGGAAGGACCTCGAAGACGATACAGTCCCTGTGCAACTCGAGTTATTGCTCCTCCCATACATTCCATTGTGGAGCTTGAGTTGTTGCTTAAGCTGAAACAATTGGCTATTGTGGTGCTGATGGAGGAAATGAAGATGGGCAGGCATATGGTTGCTGAGAGCAACTGGAACACTGCTCTTGGAAGCAGTCTCCATTTCCACTCCAGGGTTATCAAGAAGCATTCTCGAGGGGGTTGGTGAAGCAAGTTTGGAAGAGGAGCTCAAGCCAATGACTGGCTTTTGTGGTTGGTCTCTTGGAAGGAGTTGGAGCAATAGTGGAGAATGGTCAGCTCTAGGTACTACTGTGCGATCTAAGAAAATACTATGATTAAATTGGAGCTGTTGAAGATTCTTGGGCCTCCTAAATTTTGCATGACCCACGCCATTACTGAGCACGGAAACAACCTTCTTAAAGCTAGAAACAGCCTCCCCCGTCTCCGACATTAGTTTTTTGCAAGCTAAGGGATGATCTTGGCTCTCAGTCAGTGAGCTCAACACTCTGTGGCAATTCTCCACGGCTGCCCGTGTAGCTTCTTCCACCCCTTGCATCTCAACAAAACAACTTCTCCAACTTTCTCAACGATCAGTCTCCTGTGACTCAACTTGGAGCAGCCGTGATTAATGGGACATATAAAAATGGCACATTCAACAAGATTTAGCAATCTTTCTCTACCTTCAAGTGTGAACATTTGAATCACCGAAAGCAGACTGATTGAAAAAATACAAGAGGGAAGATTGAACGGTCGTCATCTGAACAGGCTAGGATGGCTAAAAAAGACACACAGCATCCAAGGGCCTCAAACCAGGTTAAAGTAAAAGAAAAACCCAACGCCAAAACCAGTTGGGAGGAAAGAGGTAAGCAAGCACAGGGTATCCAAGATCCAATTTTGACCACACCGATCAGATAAAGGTACTGTCTTTTGCATTGCAACAAGCTTTAGACAATAAAGTTAAGATTCCGAAACAAAAATATGTATGAAGTAGTTCGTCGCGGACCAACGAAAGAAAGCAAAAACGCAGAGAAAATAAACCCTTGGCTGGATTGAAACCCTAGAAAGCGCTTGCAGATGTTCTTGGTTAGTCCTCCATCAGTGAAGGAATGGAGGTCTAAGCATCGGCGATGGCGCAGATTGGCGCACTTATTTATCGAACCATGGAGGCTGGCTCGGAAAGCCGTACTCTGGCTTCTTCACTGTTCGAAAGGGAGATCGCTACCGTTGAGAAATGATCGGACGGTGCAAAGGCAGACTGGGGCCGATTCGCCTTCCATTTTGAGCGGCTTTAAGCGGTTCAACTGTTCAAGTTCTGCGTCAGTCGTCGGTTGTCGCGTTGCAATTTTAACATCTTGCTTTTTTGAGTTCGGGATTCCCTCCAAGCACTGTTGAATCAGATTGATCTGACGGTCGCTAGTCTCCAAACGGATGGTCAGGATTCAATAGAGCGTGGATTCTGAACGAGGGAAAACTGGGAGAGACCCTGGTCATTTCAGTTGCGGCAGCAAATGTTTTGGCGACACGCCGACATTTCATGTTGACCGTGACAGATGGTTGGGAGGGTGGGACCCAGCTCTGCCTCACTGTGATTGAGTGAAAAAATATATTCAAATTCTGATAAAATAATAGTTTATTATACCAGATAAAATGCTCATAATATTGATAAAAAGAAGAGGGCATTTTTTTCATTTTTAATTCCAAGAATTTAATATCACTCAACAGATCGAATTCCACAACAACTCGAGGCAGTCAAATAATCTTTGCTGCAAACACTATCAAACTTTTACTTTACAACGTTTTATCGTGCACGGATCTCCACAATATTTACAAAAAAATGGCAATCTTTACAGGCACAAGATCGAAGGAAAAAAAATAAAATGAGAAAAGTGAAAATCCAAGTCTTATCTTCCTTCCACGCTCCGCGTGCGAAGTGGAGACAGATTGAAACAGGAAAGAGCCAACAACAACAAAAGGAAGCCTAGTCACTAGGAATATGGATAGGCAAGGAACTCCCTACGAGATTGTAGATTTTAGGACTTCGCACCTAAAATCTTCAGACAACAACACTCCAATAGTACACATAGAAACAGAGGCTAATCTTAACTACAATCAGCTATTATTTATCTTGCTAATTCTTTTAAGAACACCTTTTTCTCCGGATGAAAGTTTGAGACGATAACATCTCTCTTATATATAAATTTTTAAATAAGTGAATTTGTAGCATTGCAGTATCTATAGGAAGAAGAAGAAGAAGAAGACAGAAACTAATGGGACATGATGTCGACTCGCAAGGGGAGGTGTGATTCCTTAGCGAGGCAAGAGGAATAATGCCAAAAATCAAATGCAGCTCGCTCGTCTTTCCATGTACAGATTTCTTGCTTGGCCACAGTTTCCAGACTTACAGAAGAGCATAACAAAGATTAGCCACAGAGGAAATGGAAGAAACTTAATGCTGCAGACTTTTCTTCTTTCGCGTTTCGGCTCATAACCTTTTTTACTGAGAAACCTCTGCCTCGATCGATAAATTAATATCATGATATAAATTTATGATAAATACAATATAGATTTTTCTATCTTCTAGCAATTTATAAATTGATACAGAATTGTAAATTGAGAGGGTTAATAAAATATTAATAATTTTTTAAAAACTAATAAATATATCTTTTTGAGATAATGTTGAGATCATGTAAAAACTAGAACACAAAAGGATGATATTGATGAAATAGAGTAATTTGTCAATTTTTTGGAAGGTAAAATTTGACTTGTCAAAATGATTCCTGATTGGACTAGACATTAAAATCGAGACTAAAAAAGTAACTCAGAATAATTTTTTAAAAATCAAATCAAATCAAATCCACATATTGATTAAAAAAACTTCCAACGTTATTTCACAACTTTATAATACAATAGCAAAATAGAAGGCTAACCACCCAACATTCCATCTCCAGTTGCCTAGATCAGAAACTAGGAATTAGATAAGAACTCAAAATTTGATTTCATTCAAAATATTGACTTAACTAAGATAACACATTATCTGACTAAAGCACTAAGATTTTATTGATCGGATCTTCAAAATGAGTCATTGAATATTCTTGAGTGACAATTCATTGAAGCTAAAAAAAAATAATGCAATTTTATGTTAACAAAATCAGGTTGGAGACCAAGCAAATACAAATAATGCACAAGAAAAATAAGAGACTATGTTTAGCATATAGAGTGCAACCCCAACTACGATTGAGGGAAAAATTGCGGTTTTATTTATTTATGATCAAACATCAGACAAAAGCTGGCACGCAAGTGAATTTAGAATTGCAGTTTTATTTATTTATTTATGAAGATTTATTTGGAATTTAGAAGTAGGACAAGCATATATATATATATATATATATTTCTGTTAGCCTGCACACTTTATCCAGCACAACCATGGACACCTGCTGAGGTGATTACCTGCACATCATTGATCAAAATATGTGTGATATGATCAGTGATCTGGATTATACCACCTCAGCAGGTGCACATGATTGTGTAGGATAAAGTGTGTAGGCTATCAAACCCCTATATATATATATATATATATATATATATATATAATCGTGAACAACGAGCGAGAATATGCAACAAGTATATGAATCTTACTCTGCATATATCTACGTAGGACAACCCGCGTCTTCTATCTTCATTATTTGGATTCCTTATTTGCTTTGGTGATTCTGCTGGAACACGGAAGGAGAAGAAGGCATGGGCTCAGGTTTCTGGACACTAGCGGCCGCCGGAGCGGCGTGTGATGAAGAAACTACTTCTGCGGTGGTTGAATTAATGTCAAAAGTCATAACTGGTGTCGGAATATTCCCTGCGAATCCGGCAGGCGGTGGAGCGCTGCTGCTTCTTCTGCTACCCTTCCACAACTGGGCACTCACTAAATATTAGATTAATCTAATTCCATGCTTTTAATTAACTTAATTAGATATTAATTAATTAGGGAGAATTTTGACTTATGACCCGTCCACGCATTGCATGGTAGCTTAATAATGTTATTACCACCATTTCTTCAGCTAGTTCTGAATGCCGATCTCGATAAATACCAGTCGATGTGGGTAAGAGTGGCAATTCCTTTGCTGCAGGGATCTCCTCGTGGTAGCATGCCATGGCTGCAAAGGTAATACTGGTGATCAATCAATAATCACACACACACACATATAGATCTTAAAATTTTCTTTAATTTTCAAACTGAAACTATAATACAAACTGAAACTCCTACCACTGTCCAGGCGTTCGAGGAAATTCAAGTCCATGATCTTCATGTGCTCCTCAAGGATCAACCCTCGTTTCCACTCCTCTTCATAACCACGGATCAGGTCACGAATCAGTGACAACCGTCCCAAAGTAAAATCAGAATTATAAGTAATCAATTCTGAAAAACAATGGATTGAACAGACTCGCTGGCTCGTAACAAAATATTCTCATCCATGATATTTTTGTCATCATATATATCATGCTCCAGAGTCCAGAGACCATGCATGCATGAACTTGAAATTAGATGTGCAAATGAATGACTAACCAAAATATATAGGAAGAAAATAAAAGACTTAATTAGGTGAAGAATAATGGGATTCAAGAAGAAGGAATTGAGACTTACCCTTGAACTCCTCGACTCGACTTGCTTCGCCCATTGTCTCTTAATTCGATCGAACACAAAGAACAGGCATGGATGTGCATGTGTACATGTATTTATAAGCATATATGGGAGAGACGACAGAAGAAGAAAGTAATGGGACATGATGTCGACTCGAGAATGGGTGTGGTTTCATGGAAAGGAAAGAGGAATAATGCCAAAAACTAATATGCAACCCGCTCGTCTTCTATGAACAGATTTCTCACCTGGCCATCTTACCAGACGTCTTCAAGTACTGGAGCACGACAAAAGATTAGCAGAAGGCAACGGGAGAAACTTAATGCTTCAGAATTTCCTTCTTTCACGTTCGAAAGCACATAAATATCTTCTGCCCCAGTTCAGTTATTGCCTTGATAATAAATATCAATATTTTGGTATCTATATTTTTAATATAATTAATTAATTAATTGATTCGAGACATCTACACGTGTCTACGCAAAGCATGGCCAATAATTTAAGCTTCACAACCACCCAATTTATAGTCAACTCCAATCTCCACCACTCAACTCCTCTCCCCGCGGACCCCACCTCACTATAAATAAAGCATCAGCCAACAATTTAATATTAATCGCCT
Source organism: Hedychium gardnerianum (assembly GCA_038050645.1). Classification (NCBI taxonomy): domain Eukaryota; kingdom Viridiplantae; phylum Streptophyta; class Magnoliopsida; order Zingiberales; family Zingiberaceae; genus Hedychium; species Hedychium gardnerianum. Next base: position 14,079 of record JBBUKS010047420.1, read on the forward strand.
TCGTCAACCTCACGACGACTGCCTCACGTCGACGTATACATATTCGCAGACCATGGCAAGCCTCAAGATGGCCGTCGTCGCCTTCCTCCTCGTCGCCGTGCTCGTGGCGTCGTCAGCACCGGCCGCCAACGCCTTCGGCTGCTTCAGCGACTGCTACGACCGCTGCGCCAACGGAAAGATCGGCAATGTGGCCTGCGCCACCATGTGCTCCCAAGCCTGCATCACTCCCAAATTAGACAACATATTGTCTAATGACGGACATTAACCACTTCTAAGCTACATCAACGAGGAATAAATAATTTTACTGTGGATTTATCCAGAAACTTATGGAATTTTCTTTTATCGTTTCGATCTTTGATCTTATATATTGTATGTTTGCTAGTTGATTCTATAAATCATTTTCCTATATATGTGAATTCGATATTAATGGTTCTTATTATTGTTTGTAAAAAATATTACTTCAAATCATCGCCAGCCAACCATCAACTGAAACTTACAGTGGACCCCATCGACAATTCTTATCTAAAGCCTACGTCAGATCTCCAAGTCTCCCGCACCGTCGAGATAACTCTTGGCCGCTTGTATTTTTAATTTTTTATAATATTTAAAAGTGTTTTTTTTTAAATAATTAAATTGCATATTTATATTTAATTATTCTTTTTTGTTGCTCGTGTTCACTCGTCGTTTCCCAACTGCGAACTGCCTTTCTCAACTGCAAATGGAACTGCTTTGCGCTGGGACCTTATCTTTTTTAATTCACCTTTATAAAATTGAAAGAAATAAATTATTTAATTAATAAAAGATTTATATCATAAAATAAATCTAAATTTTAAAAATTATTTTCCCCAAAAATATTAAAACTTATATTTATCAAATAATTTTTAGAATTTTAATTTAAGAAAAGCACAATCACACCGGTAGAAAAAAAAATCATATTTAAAACATTTTTTTTTTTAAAAAAATAGTTATTACATATTTGTATACCCCCTTCTGGCTTCTGCTACATCCTCGTGTTTGATAAATTATGGCCCTGCAATGGTAAAATGTCAGATGTGCGATGACGGGTAGGTTCTAGATTTCGTTTCAAGAACGAAGACCTCGTGTTCCCGACGTCCTCATCTCGAGGTCCACCGCCGGTCCCCGCGCGCATTGATCGAGAGAGCTCCCTTTGCCTCTTTGTTCCCCTTCGTCGGTTGACCCGGCTCGCTTCTTCGCCAATCTCGATCTAGGTTTAAAGGAAAAGGGGGGAAACTGATCGCGAATTCGATGCTGCAATTGCTGTTCGCGGTGGCGTTCTCTGCGGCGCCGCTGACGCTCTACGTGCCGCCGATACGAACCCTCAACCCCTTTATGCAGGTCTTGGAGATGTTCGTCAGGGACGTCACTGTGTACTCGCAGCGGGCGTACCCGCAGATCCGCCTCGGAGTCCTCCGGATCCTCGCCTTCGTCTCCCGCGCCTTAGGTAGATGAAATCCGAGTACACGCAGATATCTGGTTTCTCTTTCGCTTCTCCTTTCTTCTTCTTTTGAAATAAGATGCAGAGTAACCAAATTGTTTTGTGTGTGTGTGAGATTGTGGTCTGATGTAGTATACAAGGGTTTTGAGTACAAGAAAGCGTCTTTGCTTTCTCCTTTTTTGGTTGATAGGAATTATGGTGGTCGATCAAGTGTATATTGACGCAATTTTTTCTTTCGGCGATCGGAAGTATGAAGGTAACCAGACTGCCAGAGTTGCAGTCGTGCTTTCTCTTTTTTCTTGTTTCATTCATTTTGACGCAGCAATTCGACTTTTTGTTTCCCCCTCTGCAGTTCAGAACTTAGAAGAGCAGAATTGCTTCTGGATTCATATGTTTCCCAATGCTGAATTCGAGTCATCTTCTCTGATTGAGATCGGATCATAATCCGATTTTGTACGAGTACCAGTAGATTTTGGGGCAGAAGATGAATACGCATGTCAGGTTCAGATATTAAGATCGACACATTCAAAATTAAAAATTGTTCAACAAGGCATTGAAGTTGATATTAGGATTTAGGAGTCTCTTAGGATTTTCCTGATTCTACGAAAGATCGTAGTTTGTTAGACGTTCGTTAGAAATATTTTGTCTCTTTTATTTTATAAAAACAATTATACTGTTTCTTATCTTTTACTTTGGAGTGGTTGAGTCCACCACTTATTCCACGTAAAGACTACAATTTTCCTTTGATCATTTTGCTTCCTTTTGTTGTTATGCTCCTTTTTTAAAGATTCCGTAATTCTCAACAACTGACTAAACCTATCATTGTGACAACAATCAAACTATTCTATCGATCATGTCGGTTATCTTCGATGTATTTATGAACTTTCCTTTTAATCATTGTCTAATATATTATCCAACATATTTCACTAAACTGGTATTATGAGCCTATAAAAATCATTTCAATATGAGCATGGTCATTATTATGATAGTTTTTATCCTCTCTTTCAGCATATAATAGATACTGACGTCCATTCTGATTTGGTAATATAATAATGAATTTTAATGCGATTGATCCTTTCAACATCTTATTCTTCCGTTTAAGTAAACACCTCAAAAGCCATAAACACTATCACGTGCGAGAATATGTTCATAAAAATATCCTCTCCTTTTTGTTTTCTCTTGATAAAAAGTTTCCTCTCTTTTTGCCGCACTCGTGACAGCGAACCGGCATCTAACTTTGCTGTTAGCGACACTGTGCCCGGTACGGGTTCTATTAACCTAGAGAACATGCTTTAAACAAAGAACATGCTTTTGATTAGAGCCACATAGTTTGAAGCAGAAATTTATAGATTCGTCAAAAGAATTATAAAAAATATAATTTGTAATTTTACAAATCAAAACAGAAAAAAATAAAAACTACGAAGCTTCTGAATTGAGGAACTCCCCACAAACAGTTTGTAAAATTATTAAATGACAATCAATATGTAAATATATCTTTTAGACAAAGCCGTCGCCCTTGGTTAACTGCGTGTAGTCGCTGTAAACGGGGCCCTCGAGTGCGGGCCGGGACAGTTTCATTCTCCTCAGGAAGTTGTTTCAGCGGGGGAAAAGAAGTTTCGTCCCTTCGTTCCTCGTTCGCTCCGCTGCGGCGCTTCCCACGTTTCCGATCGCCTTGAGGCCGAGCGAAGCGTAACTTGCTCAAGAGATCCAAGTCGGTTTTTGCAGCCATACGTTCTGTTCATGTTTTTTTTTTTTCTATGCTGAGATTGACGAACCCTCACCCTCTCGGTAAGTTGATGGGTTTGGCTTGCATTTTTCGACTCAAGATTTTGATCTAGTTTTGCAATCGCTTAATTTTTTTTTTTTGTCGAATTCCGTCGCAGGGGGCGTTAGTAGCTGAGGGAATTGGCGACCGTGGCATTGGGGTTGGAGGCGCTGGAAAGGGGGGGACGGTCGGTTGGCTCCCCTTTGCTGTAATTGATCTCATCCGGTTTCTTCTCATTTTCCTGCACAATCACGGCCATCGCCTTATCCGGAGACAGCAGGTATCCATTTGCATTCTTCCCTTTTATTTGGTACATAGATTTATGGTTATTCTTGGGACCAGTCACTCCAGGGAGGACAGAAAGAGGGAAGGTCCACATAGCCATTTTACAACGAATTTAGGGAATAATGGGGTTAAAGAAGGTTGGCAAATATGATGTCGGCGAAACAATTGGACAGGGGACCTTCGCCAAGGTTAAGGTTGCTGTCAATACAGAGACCCATGGGACCGTTGCCATCAAAGTCCTTGCAAAGAATACCATCCTCGAGCATAAGATGGTCCATCAGGTCTCACAGTTTTCGTAACTTGGAGAATCGTTATTTTCTTTTTTTTTTTTCATAGGCAACGGAATTTCGCCCATTATGTTAGCTTCAGTAGCTTGAGGTTTGGCTAGTTGAATCTCAAGCATAACAACTATATTCTCAATGAATAATCAGCTAAAATAGTTGTATTCTTACCTAGTCATCAGTTAAATGTCTCTATTAGCACATTTTTTTTCACCTTTTGGCTCAGATTAGAGGATATATTAAAAGTTCTGTGTTCAAATTGAATAAAAACTACTTCAAATTTACTGCCCATATAGCATTCCAAAAAGGATAGTGGGGTGATGAGTTATTCTCCACTTGTTCTTTCTATAAGGACAGGTATCTCTCGTCTCTCTACTTGATTAATTTGCCCTAACCTTCTTCCTATAATTGATATTAGATCTGTTGAGGCGCAATGTTCCTTGATATGTATGGATTGTCACTAGATGCATTAACACTTGTGTGAGCTTAATATTCAATTCAAATTGCCTTTTTTTGTCAGAAAATTTATCTTCTTTCTTGTTTTACTTTCTTAAAATTCTCTACTAAGAAAATTTATCATTCTTTAATTGCGAGTTCTATTTAAGTTTTGTTCGATTATGTTTACTATATGATATCCTGTTTTGCTCTTTTACATGCTGACATGTGTGATTTTTTATAATACATTACCAGTGGAGAATTTATTTTCTTATGGAAAAACCTGTTAACTTAAATGTTTTCAATTACTTTTATTTTAGAGGTTGTGCATAACTATAGTAGTTAGACTATCATGACAATAGTTTCTAATTGCTTCCTTTAGTCTGAATCTATTATAATCCTAATTCCTAATTGAGTGTTTTGTTTGTTTGGTTCAGATAAAGAAAGAAATATCCATAATGAAGATTGTGAGGCACCCGAACATAGTAAAACTACATGAGGTATGTACCAAATGGCTTCTTTTCGAATTTATGTGTTTAACACTTGCTATACATTTTTTTCTTATTATATTTACAAAGAACTTTAGAGCAGCTTCTTCAATGGGATTATCAGGTTTTAGCCAGCTCAACAAAGATATACATCATCCTGGAACTAGCCGCTGGTGGTGAATTATTTGATAAGATTGTAAGACAGCTAACTTGTTCTTATCAGGTGTGCATATCAGCAACTAAAAATGAGTCATGATTGTTGCTTAGTTTCTTATACATTAAACTCTATTACTATTGTATTTTTGTATTGCTTTTGTGCACAGATATAAGTTGAAGAGATTGGTTTAGATTGTAGGGCTGTATGCTTGAGTTTTTAGTTGCATTAGCAAATCTGCATATTAATTAAGTCTGTTTTTGGTTATCATTGTAATTCAGTCTCATATTCTTCCAATTAGATTTTAATGAGAGGAGATTAAGAGGTGTTCTAGTACTCATATCCTTATGCGTGTACAGTGGAGATACTTGCATCAGAGTCTATGAACTAATTCTTGGGAAGTCTATGTCATATGAGTTAGATTGATTGTGGCATGCAATAACTAAGAATTGCTAGATAAAAATTAACTTACAATTACTACATATAGAAATGAATAGAAAATGGACATGTTATTAAAAGTACATTCCAGATTGTATTTTCCACCTATACATATTGAATTTTTTTACACAATTTCTAAATAAGTCTCACATTGTCTAACTAGGTTATTAATTCTAAGTTTTACCTAAGCATGGGCACATACCATCTTAAAAGTGTGTCCTGGAGTTTTTTCTCAATAGGCGAAACCCTTATTTTCTTTCTAATGATTTTGTTTCTTATCCCATCCATCCTTGTCCGCACATATACCTTAACATCCTCATCTCTGGCTTTTTTCATTTACTCGTGTGCTCACTTCATAGTCCAACATTCGCAACGCACAACAACTTTAACAAAAAATATGGTTTGATTTGGACCCTTAATATTTTTCCCCCCAAAATATGTAACTCACTTATATAGCCAAAAAGGTAAAAGAAAGATGACCTTTAAATATTTTAATCAAAGGAGTGCCCTTTTGATTCTTCAAGAAAAAAGGTTTGTATGGAATCTATTGTATTTTATGAACACTTGTCCTATTAAAGTTTCCAATTATTTTGTCTAGTGTATCTTCCTTTATTTAGCAAGTTTGATTCTCATTGTGTTGCTGATAATGACATAGTTTTGGTGGTACCGACCAAAACAGAGTTTGTCTTAGCCACCATCAACGAAATCAATCAGAAACAATAAGATTCACTTTTATAACCCATCCTTCAATTTTGTTTTCCGATCATTAGGAGGAGATAAAACCAAAAAAAGGGAGGAGAGGAAGAGAAGCACACAATATCGACTGAGACACTAAGATTCTCTTTTCATGAATTATCTTTTGAGTCCATCTTACCATCTATTTGTCACAAGGAGCTATAACATTAAAAAAGAAAGGGCGGAGAAGAGAAACACCAATTGAAGCATCGCTAGTAGCAAAGGGAATTGACACTAGAGTAAAAGAATTGCGATATATACATAGTTTGTAGTTGTAGTTGTTCCAATTTCAATTGCGATTCAAGTTAAACTCTAGCGGTCAATGGACATGTGGATAAATCAATTCTAATACCAGAACAAAATATTATTTGATATAGGTCTTAGAAAATTGATTAAATTCAAGAAGATGCTATAGGAGCTAATCATCTCATTTGATGCACAACTCGTTTTGGTATTAAGAAGAAATAAGCATTAGTCGAGATGCTTATTATATATATTTTTTGCAACTTGTTACTCTAATATTTTAATTCAGTTAACTATTTAATTGTTATAAAAATGGTAAACAAGTTAAGTGAAAATATGTGATTAAAGCTCATTTGGTTTGATCCTAGAATGATTTGAGGTATGAAACTCTTGCACGCAATGAAACTGCAAGTTTTTCTTAAATGTGCTACATGTACCTAATAAAACCCATTTGGTAGTACTCATGTGCACATATATTTTAGTATTTTTCTTGGTCTATACTGAAATATATCCAAATGTTTATTTTAGTTTTTCTCTTACATTTTTTTGGGTGTAAGTTGTTCACATTCTTTTCCTCTTTCTCTCCCTCTCTCTCACTCTTGTTATTTGATTTTGCTGAGCTATTTTTTACTGAATTTGAAAATTTTCTTTCTTTATTTTCTCTCTACTTATATGAATATTTTAGGTACACCAACGAAGACTTAGTGAGAATGAGTCTAGACGGTACTTTCAGCAGCTTATTGATGCAGTAGACTACTGCCATAGCAAGGGTGTGTACCATAGGGATTTGAAGGTCTGGTATGCTTGTGTATTCTTCCTATACATTCTTTCCATGATTTTGACTTTCCTTGATGTCTTGAAATATCTAGCCTGAAAATCTTCTCCTTGACTACCAAGGAAACTTGAAAGTCTCAGATTTTGGACTGAGTGCATTACCTCAAAAAGTAAGTGTGACTTTCCTCTGTGGTCTGAAGCAACTTTTCAATTGACTCATGGGTTTATTTTTGTTACAGGGTGTTGGACTTCTTCGTACAACTTGTGGTACTCCCAATTATGTTGCCCCTGAGGTATATATATATATGTATATGTATATGTTTCAACACCCTTATTGTTTTTGGCAGTTCATGTTATACTGTTTTGCAAATGGTATATTGTTTCCAATTGAAACCAACAAATGTGGATGATGTTGATCTTGGTAGATGATAAAACCTAAGTAATTGAGGATTAAACGTTCCATATTTGGCAATTGACCTCAATCATCTGTTTGTTGATTGTATTAGCTTCTGTATTTGGTAACTATTGTCATTTTTGTTTGTACTAGCAAAATCTGATCTTATGGCACCCTTTTTTAACAAGGTGAACTTCCACAAGATACGAGATGTATTAGCTCATGTTTAAGTTTGGGCTAGATCCCCCCTTTCACTAACCAAGTGCCAGTTGGTATGCTAAAATTAAATAGGATGAAGAACCACTTTTTATAGGTATGTTAACTTTGTCATCCTTGGTATATATAAGTAACCAAGTATTGATTGTTGAAGATAAGAGATTATGATTTTAGATTTTACAAAATCATGTAACTGCTGAAGCACAAAAGAGTCTAAACTAGCCTGAAGATAACTTGCACTGGAGATTTGTATTTTAGAGGGGACATTGGTTTTTTGGTTTTCACATGAGATTGCCTATAAAAGAGATAGTATGGTATAAAGCTTTTGTGCAGAGGGGTGATACTTTAGATATCTCAGCAAGAGAAAAATATATTGCATACTTTTAAGCTAGTCTTAGGATACATAATATTCAACTCTTGCATTCATGGAGATCACATTTGCTTATTAGGACTTTTTTTTTTGTTTCATATGTTTATCTCTTTCAAAGTTGTTATGAATAATTCATAATTTTAAGAGGGCCATTATGCTATGGGAGTTTTGAATATCTTGGATATATCCTTCAGTAAGGAGATATTGATAAAGTTATTATTAACATGATAAAAGTTGGATGGTTAAAATGCAGAGAAACTTGTAGTGTGTCCCTTTGGCTGAAAGGAAAATCTTTATGAGACTGTACTACGACCTGCTATACTGAATATGTAAGATTGTTGGCCTATTAGGAAGCAACACATATAAAAGATTAAGGTAGCAAAGATGAGAATATGAGGATGATGTGTCGCTATGTTAGAAAGGATAAAATAAAGATATTAATATCTGGGTGAAATTCGGTGATTAAAGATATTAGGTCGAGATAGATAGAGGCGTTGAAAGGCAACCAATATATTTTAGAATAGTTCAATCAATTACAGTTTAAGATTTAAGTGGTAGAGTGAGATTGCTAGAAACTTTAGTTAATCAAATAGAAATAATTTAATTGATTTGAACATTACTAATGTATTGCTTTGTCATAGGGATCAATAAAGTGATTAGATCCATCTAGCCGACCTTAAATAGTTGAGGCAATCATCACTGATGATGAGATGATATTATGCTACAATTTTTCTTGGTTCGGTTGTTAGAATTTCAAAGATATCTTGACAAAATCAAAAGAATGCCTAACGCTTCTACTTCTCATGTGTTTCTAGATTTATTTCTTAAGTTACATTTTATGGTTCACTTAGAAAATGAATTGATGCTTCTTATTGGTTTAATCCTGATTGATTTTATTTGGATCAAAACACTCTAATCCTCCTCACTAGAGTGCATTGTCTGTCAAGTTTTCATAAAGTTCATAGACTATAGTTTTAGTTTGGTGATTCCTAATCAATCAATCACCCATTTAGGTACTTGGTCAGCAAGGTTATGATGGTTCTGCTGCTGATATATGGTCATGTGGAGTCATTCTATTTGTCCTGATGGCAGGATATCTTCCATTTAATGAGGTGGATCTCCCAACCTTGTATAAAAAGGTAAGTAATACACGTGCTACCATACACACTTTTTAAATTAGCTTCTTCTCATATTATAAAAGGTTAAGCATACATATTCATCCTTAGTGAGCTTTCTTTTGTGCGTGTTTTTTTTTTAATTGATGTGGGTTATCCTCTTTTCCTTTTTTTTTTAGTTTTTGATCGTCTTAATTAGTTAAGTCATATACTTGATTCTTATGAAGAAACCTATACTGTTGATCCTTCAAAAAATTTATTTTTGTTTTGTATATGCATGTTTTTTTTTTTTAAAAGTGCATGTGGATTGTATAGGTCTAGCTTCTTCAAAACCATTATGCATGTTTTTTCTTTCAATTTGATAAATTTTGACATAAAAAATAGTGGTTGTTAATGTACTTTTATATTATTTGGTTCACATAGGAAATATGATGCGAATTATGGAATTTGTGTTGTTTGATACATAGAGAGATAATTTCTTCTAATTGTCTTTGATGTGGGTAGAGATCATCTTTATATTTGTTTGACCTTTCTACTTTGTTCTCTTTCATTTTCCTTTCAGTTTGAGCTTCATTTTCTGGGCATACAGATCAAATTGGAACTAAGAACATGGAGTGCATAATGTTGGATTAATCTTTATTCAAGAAGCAGAATGTGTAGATCATTTTTGAAGATGATCTCTTTCATAGATTAAATACATAACAAGAGAAGATTGGTTTTATGTTTCAGTCCCCCAATACTTTTACTTATTTAATTGTGTGTTTTAGAATCACATTTAATACAATAGTCTGATATAATTATCACTTTGTATTTCTATTATCATGCTACTTAATGTCTTGGTTAACACACCTAAGGTAAGTCTTCTAATTCTTTTGTTCCTGTATAGATCAATGCTGCAGAATTTACTTGCCCAACACACATCTCTTTAGGCGCTAAGTCATTGATACATCGAATACTTGATCCAAACCCCAAAACTGTGAGTATGGAGACAACTCTCTCATCTATGATTTGGCATTTTAACATCTGAAATAATTGTAAAGGTTGCATTTTGTGCTCTCTGATTGTGTTTTAATAGAAAAACCACTTGGATTTTGTCTACTAAAGAAGGCTGTAACTGTTCTTGTCGGTGAAGTTTCAGACTGAGTCTGTGTTATATCAGCCTCAATAACTGCAATGTTCAGATCTATAACATGATAGTATTCACTTAATCACTCATACTAGTAATTCACGTAATCGCTTATACCAGTAAGCGGATAATTCTTCACATTTATCAACATATTCAGTTTGTCATAGGCAAATGTAGGAGTCCCTTCTCACTTTAGGATGCTAATAGCAAAGACTCATTGAGTCATTGTCCCTATGGTTGGCACTTGAGACTTGATACAAAAGGTTAGTTTGTTTTGTGGAAAATAATTTAGATGAGTAGAACACTTTGCAAAGAATTCTTTTACAAAAAATTGATTATTTTCCCATGTTTGACAATGATATAGAAAAAATATGTTTCTTTGTTTTATCTCTCTTCAATTCCATTCCATGACTGGCAAGAATGTTCAGTGGCTGTTGGCTGATCAGTTGGCAGGGATGGAGATAGCTTATTGGTTGGTTTGCAGATGGGGACGGTCGAAGATTACTGGTGGATGGGCAGGTGGGGATGATCAAGAACTGTTGACCAGTTGACAGACTCATGTGGGGTTCACTAAGGGCTAGAAGAGGTAGTGGAGGCGGTTTGAGGGAAGAGAGGAGCACATTGGTCGGGTGGGGGAAATGACTCGCTCTTTTCAAGTGGAAGTCATTTTCCTCTATGATACGTCATGGCTGGCAAAATGTTTTCCATTGACCATGATTGTTTAGCGGGACAAACACTAAAAGAACTGAAAAATATTGTTCGGAAGATATTTTTCACAAAATGAATGGTCCTAGTTTACCTCTAATCTTTGTTTCTAGATTCCCATTAGCATGTGTTTTCATTTTCCAGTATATACTTTAAATTTTGAACCTATTGTTGGTGTAATCGCTGGTTCTAGAAAAAAGATATTAGTATGTGATTTTTATAGTTCATAGCATTTTTGGTCGACTATAAGGTGACTAAGATGTGTTTTGTAAATATAATTATTAGTCACACCATAATTGATTCCAGTAAAGATCTCAGGATGTACAATAATCTACTTTAGCTTCTCTTGAAGGTTTATTTTATAGTGCATTTGCAAGGGAGATCCAGGTTGTCACTTGAGATTATGATGCAACATGCCATCTCATGTCTGATTCTTAATGAATAAATTATATATATATTAATAGTTAATAGTATGCATGCTAGTGTCTTAGCTTACATCTACTCTATTACAGACACACATAATTGACATAGGCAGTACATTTAAAGAATAATTTTCATCTATCATGTATACCTAGTGAAGCGCATATTATATGCTAAGTCATCATGGATTATATTTGCAAATTTTCTATGAAGTTATTATCTTCTCAAGAAGGGAACTTGTCGAACATGTTTTCATCAAAATGACCACTGAAATCTTTGTTGTCAATCTCTTTCATCTAGATTAAATCGCGGTCCTTAAATTTTCCCACAGCTGAGACCATAGTTGGCAAACTTGGTCAATCCCAATATGGATCGACTGAGTTGGATCACCATTAGCAATGACCGATTTCATTGCAGTTGATTTCTCAATAAATCTTCAAAATTATCTCAAATGTTGAAAAAATAATAGTAATTCGAGTACATTTCAGGAAGAATAGATGAAATTAGAGGGAATTAACCGAATTGGCTGATTCAAGTCCCAAATGATACCAGCTGTCAGAATAGAATTGCCAACGACAACAAGATCCCAAGCTAGCAATCTGTGGAGGAAGAGGTGTTGAGGTGAGCCATGTTGACCTACAGCGGTTACTGTGTTAGGCAGAAGAGGAATCTAGGATTCCAACATTGATGCTGTTTCAAAGTCAATGTTTGGCAGAAAATGTTTTCCATTAACTATAGACAAATGAAGCCTTAGTGTGTTGTAGATAGCCATGTCTTTTGGAATTAGTAAGCACATTCTGGTTATCATGACCAGTATTTTCACACATGTATATTTTATGCACTTTCAGAAAATTCTCATTTGTCCTCATGCTAGTTGACCCTAACTCCTAAGTTCCATGTGCTTATCCATATTAAAGCACAAATGACGAGATTAATGAGAAGATTCTTCTTTGAAAGTTGATGCCTGATCTGGTAATAGTAGTATGATGTTTTGAAGATGGCTTCTTTTGGTTATATGCCTTTGTCTTACACTCTTAGTATAGTTTTTTCTGGTTACTTGAACTACTACATGAAAGCTAGCATTCTCTTATGTGATTCAGGTAGAATCATCACCAATTGGATTCTAAAAAGTTTAAAGCCATGAGTTTAAGCATAATCAATGTTATTTGATTTGGTCTTTCTTCTAACATCCTGTGCTTTCTTATTGAAGCGAATTAGCATTGAAGGTATTAGAAGTGATGCATGGTTCCAAAGAAATTATATTCCCATTCGATTGGGCGTAGAGGAAGAAGACAATTTAGATGATATTGATGCTGTTTTTAATGATATTGAGGTGTGTATGCTACCTCACTGATTCTATCTTTCATTTTGAATTTCACATTGTCTATTTCACATAAAAGTTGATTATGATCTAGATTTACCTAGTAGGGTCTATATTAGCTGAAACTGCTATAACTTTTTTGAGAAACCGGGACTTAGACAATGACGTCCAAGAAAAAATATGCTTAAATTGCAAAACTTGCCAAGTATCAAACTTATTGTGCAAAAAATTCTACACGGATTAGGTAGAGGTCAGTTGATTCCCCTTGAAATCAACTAGTTGGACTTATACTTCTTGAAATTCTTTGGTAGGTACCAGAAATTTGAAAGGAAAATTCATTAAAAAATGAAAAACAAGGAGAAAGCCGAATAAAGTGGCAATCCAAAGAATGTCACTGGTCGCTTTTCGTTGTGAAAACCACTGTGTTTTACTTGTCACTGCAATGTGTTATTGTGGTCACTTCTTTGATTCTCTATGTGATGAAGGGAAATAGTATAAACCATAATATATAGTCTCCCAAAGGTAAACCTTTTTAAGCTTTTAATGAAAGATTAATATAAGTATATAATATAATGGATATATTGTGTCCAAGTATTTATTATGATGGGAACAATACATTATAACTTACAAGATATACTAATGTACCAGATAGACATGTCAACTGGTTGTGACAGGGCTAGGCATTGGCTTGGGATGTTCTAGCTTGATCTGGACCTAGTCAAGCCTAACACAACCTGGTCTCTTCTTGGCCATGGCCCAACTGAGGCATTGACCCAGCCAACCTATTAAATTTCGTAAGAAGTAAAAAAGTATTAAGTTATTGAAAAAAATTAAGAATTGGAAAAAAATGTAAAGTTATTCAGATTTGCATTTTATCATTCACATCTTCCTTAGAGGGATTTGAACCCACGAAGTTCTATTTCCAGCATGCTTATGGCTTGCCTTCAGATCTTAACTATGCTCCAGTTATACCTGCAACAGCATCATTGCTATCTTCGTTGTCGGAGTCCTATGGTTTTAAATTTAAAATAACTTTTTTGACTACTTTTGATTCTTGTTTTAATTCAGCTGGTAAAATTGATAATATTTTTTTACAACTAGCAGATATTGATAGTGCAAACAGTCTTTATGCACCATAACACCAACAAAGCTCCAATCTCCATGGATTAGCACCTGAAACAGTTTAGATTTTCTTTTCCACAGGATCAATATGTAACTGAGCAAGTGCGAGATAATGATACTGGGCCTCTTATAATGAATGCCTTCGAGATGATAACTTTATCTCAAGGGTTGAACCTTTCAGCTTTATTTGATAGACACCAGGTATAAACTTTATATTTCACAAAATTTATTGAACTGGTCTTGTTTTCAAATGTTTTGGCCCATATTTTCACACGTTTGAAATATTAATAGGTTATTTCACTGAAGTATTTGTTTATCATGTTTAGTTGATGGATCTGTGGTAATAGCGAGATTAAATCAAGAAAACAGTAACATCATTTTGTTTCATTCTCTACAGGATTTTGTGAAACGTCAAACTCGCTTCATTTCACGCCAGCCAGCAAATACCATTGTAGCAACACTAGAGGCTGTAGCAGCATCTATTGGTCTAAAGAAGGTCCATTCTCAAAAATTTAAGGTATATAGTTCCACTGTAATGGCATTACTGTTCACTATCTTTTCATGATTTTCAACATGTTTTTGTGGTAATGTGCTTCAAATGTTATTGTTTCAAAATAAAGTTAAAAGTAAGCCTCGCCTTTATGAGCTACTGAAGGAGAAGAGAAAAAAACAGTGCTGGGCATGTAAGTTGTTTTTCAAATATGCTTGCTTATAAACATGATTCAGGACCCAGGTGGTATATATTAAAGCAGCTGATATGGAAATTAGACAATAACGAATCCATGTTAAAAGTTGTACATACCTGATATGGGGGACATGAATTAGAATACCTTCCGAGGATTTAGAATTATTGCCTCACAAGATCATTTTTATTTACACCTCGTCTCTTCACTACTATCAAGTGTTTTATATTATTGCTTGTACAAAAATCATTTAGCATTTTAAGTGGTTTTCAATTGATCGCCTAATCATTGAAAAAATTATTCATTAAATAATTAGTGTTGCCTCGGCCATTTGTCTATTCCACAGATGAGGCTTGAAGGATTATCTTCAGATAAGATACATCAGCTTGCTGTTGTGCTAGAGGTACTCTTATCTAATCTTTTAAAATCATGACAAATATGAAAATTTTCAGTCCAAAACAATATTTTTTTGCTCACATTTGTAATTGATGTAGGTATTTGAAGTGGCACCTTCACTTTTCATGGTTGATGTTCGGAAGGTTGCTGGTGATACCCTAGAATATCACAAGGTTATACATTTCTTATTCAAGAAATACATGGTTAATCTATTTGTTTTAAAACCAACCTGGTTCCTGTTGGGTAGCCCGATGTGATGTGTGCATAACACGTTTCGCAAAACATGCACAGCGGAAGACATTAAATAGTAATAACAAAAAATTAATTATTATATCACACACACGACACACATGCAAGGATACATCTCATGCAGATATGATCGATAAAATAAAACTTTTAAGAATAACATTTACTCTATACATACTTTACGGATGATGCGTAAGGGAAAAAGCATCAACTAGAGCGACGTTGTCGAACATTTTCTATTCGTATCTACGTCGAGTTTTTCAAGACAACTCCTTAAGCAACAAGTCTTGCCTCCAATTAGTACTAGCCAAGCGCGGAGGAGATGCGATCCAAGAGAAGGAAGCACAAAGAAAGAAGAGTCATTCTTCGTTGTGGTTTTCGGTAACAAAAAGGGAAGAATCCTTTTGGAGTGTGGCCGGCCAAAGAGAGGAGAGGGAGGAGAAAGAAA
>JBBUKS010047460.1:0-10288 GCA_038050645.1 Hedychium gardnerianum
AAGATAGTGCATGATAACTATAACAGTAGGAGTTCAAGGTACATACAGTCTCTTGGAAAGAACTCTATCATATATATGATCAAGTACTATACGTATGATCAACACTGCAGGAATATAACCCAATATCTCCAAATAGCATTCCGATACTATTAACAATTCTAACACAGTTCAGTATTTGGTATAGAATCTAACTCCAACCTAAGGAAGCTATCATAGACATAGGTGAGTCATCTATAAATATGTACATACATCCATCGATGCACAATCATCACATGAAAGTACAACAGATATCAAAATGCATATGCAATACACATCAAATGCATATGCAAAGCATGGTCACTCCGGCGTACCCCTCTAGCTACCATGACATATGTGTGGCCGAGGGGGGCAGGACGGTGACAACTGATCGCACTCCAGCTACCACTACTCTGAGTGGTCGAGTGGTCAAGATGTAGGGTAGCTATCTAACTACAACAACAGGTCTCTATTTGCATGATGCTCCAGGTACCACTACCTAAGTTGCTGAGCGGCACGACAAGACAAACTGCTCCACTCCAAACACTACTACTTAAGTCGCCGAGTTTGTAGGAATATGATTAACGAATCTCTCAACCACAAGGGAGACAATGGTCGTCAGCATGCAGTGGTATGTAGTGCATAATGAAATGAGCATCACACACATATGCAAGCATCACATATAGGTATATACCATAACTCAGTATAATAAATTCACATAGGATAGACACCTATGAAACACACCATACAAGTGTGTAACAACATACGATGCACACCATACACGTATGCACCAGACAACAATATATATATCCAGCAATAAACCACATAAGCATCATATGAAGTAAATACCTATAAAACACACCATACATGTATGTAACGACCTACGATGCATACCATACACGCATGCACCCAACTGCGATACACACCATACATGTGTGTATCACTACCAATAATGGATAATCAAAATACGAGACTGCATGAATAACCAAAATAGACTAATTTCAAGATCAAGCATATAAACATCCAAAGCAGGAAATAACATGAATAAATTTAAGGTAATCCAAACTACCTATCAAATCTATACTATTCATGCACTAAGTTCAAGTATCTAATAGAGACAAGGATAGAAGTACCTGCCTCCAAATAGGTCATACTGAATATCCTCAGAACCGATGCTCCGTCTCGTATCCAGAGCCTATAAGTAGTATTACAAAAGTACTTTAGTGTTAGAATGTAAATAAGAGTCAAACTCACTAATTAATTTAGGTGAGTTAATCATCTAATTATTCTTGTTTAGCTAACCCCTTAGATAACAGCTTAAAGAGCTAAAATCCCTAGGTATCATCATATTTATAAATTCTTATACCTATTTACATGATATAATCCTAGAATTACACCTAAACATTACAACTTTGTTTAGGTCTTAATTCTTTAAGAGACAAAATATCTCCTATGTCATTAAATGATGATATAACCCATCCATTACTACATAAACGTATCCAACAATAATTTACAAGGGTGATGAATCATGGGCTCTTAAACTCCACATTTTAACACAAGTGATAGTCAATAACCCTAAGAACATAGAGGAATAAACTTCTAACAACATCCCCCCAATAATTCTATCATCAGGGATAATCCACATTCCTTGACAAGCATAATTATATCTAACCACTAACATATTCAAAGTTATATTCATGTAAGAAACACATCTATACAATGAGGACCAATTCTATTTTTATTCCAATCCGAGTCCATAATTTCCAACCATAAACCTGCATGAAACCTTAAATCAAACACCACATAACCACACAACCAATCCTCCACTGATAACAAAGAAGCCAATACTCCAAATACTACCACCAACATACCACTAGGTATATTTCATAATTCAAGTATATAATCAAACATGAACAATTACTCTTCACCCAAATGAATACATAACTCCTTTGAATCCATTCTAATGTCCAAGATTTAAACTAGGCTAGCGTGGTATAACAACACAAAATCAAGTACTCCATAACTTTAACATGATTCATACTTCAAGAAGGTAGTTAAGCAAGAACAATTCCTACAGCAAATCTGAATTTAGAATTTCAAGCCATAAACATATATGAACAACCAAGATACACAAACTAAATTCAACCTCTCCGTCCAATAACTCACATCCAATCATCTAAGGCCAACATAGCAAACACAAGTTAATAACCACACAAACTATAACTACACAAATCCAAACTTCCCAACTCCTCTTACCTACTGTGATGAAACTACCGGAGGAAGGGATGACCTGAACAGTAAACCTAGCCGAAGCTCTCCCAATCGAAACCACCTATTTCCAAATGGCAGGAGACCAAATAAATCCCTAGATCAAGCTCTAAACCAACTCACTATCACTAATCACTCTTATCTTATTGTGGTAACTGTCAGATCTTCAAATTGGCCGGAGGTGGCCACTGACCAACGACGGATGGGGGCGATAGTGGCTGTACCAAGATAGCCGGAGCAAATTCGGTGTGCCAGACACAAGATCGGAGTAATGAGATGGCTGGCAAGGCTGATCACAGTGGCCGACGATGAGTAGGGCCGATGGTTTGCTCACGGTAGTCAGAGAAACGAGAGAGGAGAGGAGGGAGGAGGTCGGCGGCTTTGGGCTGGTCGTACTTGACAACACCCACCCGCGATCAGCGACCGACAGTAGCAGGGAGGGTCGGCGATAGAGATCGAGAGGAGAGAGCTTGATGGCGATGCTCGAGTGAAGAGCTCGATGGCGATGCTCGAGTGAGGAGGTAGAGAAGAGGATCGGTGGAGAAAAATCGCGAAGGGAAAATGAACAGTGAAAGGGATAAGTTTAGGTATAAGTATATTAAAACTTAGGCTTTTATTAATTTAGCTTAGACTTTAATGAATTCAACTTAGGGTTTGAATTTATAAACTATAGGTTAATTAAGTTTATCAACTCCCATTTAATTGATATTCCAAATAGGCTTTTCAAAAGCCTATTATTTATATCCTTGTAACTTTCTCCAATTAGCTCCGATTAAATCCAGAAAAATCTCTAAAAATTCCCAATAAATTTTATAAATCTATTTCTCTGTTAATGCATATTATTTTACTATTTTTAATTATCGTATTTAACATGTGTCCACATACATCAGTATGTATAAGGCTCAATATGTCATTCTCTCATTTACCTTTTACCTTAAAAGGTAACTTAGTCATCTTGTCCTTTTAAGCATGAATTGCATGTATCAAATAAATCCAATTCAAATGATTCCAGAATTCCACACTTGTGTAATTTGGATATGCGTATCTTGCTTACATGGCCAAGGCGACAATGCCATGTGTAGGAAGCTAATTGATTATCTAATCATCTACTATATTTTTAGCTCACTTATATCATTACATATATGTGAGACACACCCGGTATCCAATGCTTAAGTGTTTAAAGAAATAGTATGAGATCAAATCTCGAAGATATCTAAAGGAGATAGGGCATCGGATGACTTTCTCTTCTTCATGGACTTAAGATAAACCTTGTCGTTTCTTCTCCAATGTCTCATCTTACCATAATGGTAATATGAGCCCTTTGGAGCCAGTTCTTCTTTCTTCGTCTTGAGAACAATTCTCAAGTTTCAAAGCCAATCCAAAAAGTTCGGTCTAGTCAGTTTGTTTGTTTCCAATAGTTGAGCATATATGCAAAGAAAATATTTTTATTCTAATAAACTAGAAATAGACAATCGAGCAAATATGAGAGAGATGATTTATTTCGTAAAGGTAAATAATTTACACATAAATACGAAATCCCACATATTTATCGAATTCAAGAGCTCTTACTTCGAATTCGAAAGATTGTAGGTTTTCTCCAAGTGATTTAATATCTACTATTGATAAGAACAACCTTGGATTTGGTACAACAAATCATTCTTAGCCTAGTGGTAGGTATTAAGTATACCGATTACATATCATGTATATGTAACTATCACATTATGCTATCAACTAATTGATATTTTCATAAACATCGGATTGTTAACACATTAACAAGTATGCATCAAGTATATATCACCCAAATTCACCTCTATCCACCTTGACCTTGGCTTTGGCACAACATGTCACACCCCGAGAGTATACATATCCGTTGAAAAACGGACAACACTCCCCTTGTGACAATCACAGTTCCCTGGTTACACAATCACAATACAGATAAATATATATACCCCACTCGGGTATTCACAACCATGCAGTGTATAAGACAAAAATACCCTACCTGGGTATGCACAACCACACAATTTATAAAACAAAATCCAACAAAATACAGAAATACTAGAGGGTCCACCCCACATGTAAAAATCCAAAATAATACAACTACGAGCCGGCTCGACTTAACACTCCGAAATACACAACTGAATAGAATATCAATAACAAGATATAACTTAAATAATACAATGCCATATGAATTAATAAATGCGGAAGCAGATAGCTGAAACAAAACAAGAAAATAGATTTGTAGCTCGATGTGAGTAGGACGGCGTGGGCAGATATCCTCCAAATGACCGGTGAGCATAAAGGTATACTCAGTGGGTATAAGACAAATAGTGCATGAATAATAATAAATACAGTAACTCAAAGATATATTGGAATTCAAAAGTATACAGTCTCACAGAAGAATATACTGACAATCGAATGATGACACTTGTATGCCACTACTACACAAGCACCCTACTCAACTCCACATAGTATCACGAGCAGTGTCAATAATAAAGAATATGGGTTCACCATCTCACATGCATGTACCCTCAATAATCAAAATAAGTACAACATCTCCTATGCAAGTACCATCAGTAATCAGCAAAAGTGTAGCATCTCATATGTATATATCGATACAAGTATCAGTAATTGGGGTCTCGTATGTGGGAGAAATGCTCCACCACAGGGTATACAAACGACCAAAACACCCATCTCGTAAGCTGTGGACTGCGGGAGAAACGCTCTACCACGATACTCGTGGGCAGTCCGTAAATGTCAGGATCTCTATCTGCGAGACAAACGCTCTACCACGAATGACCTCGTGGGTAGACAGGAGGTAGTTATCTAGCTATGCGCTGCAGGAGAAACTCTTTATCACGTATGACCTCGTTGGCAGCCAGGGTATAACAACCCAAATAGTAGTATGTCTATGACTAACTCACACGTGAAGGGAGCCCTGGTCGCTAGCCCATGTATCTCTGTGATGCAATGACTAGCTCATACCCGAAGAGAGCACTGGTCTCTAGCATACATGCATCATCGATGCTACAACTAGCTCTCATACCCGAAGGGGAGCACTGGTCGCTAGCATACATACATCATCGATGCTACGACTAGCTCATACCCGAAGGCAGCACTGGTCGCTAGCATACATACATCATCGATGCTACGACTCACTCAACCAACCTAATGGGAGACATAGCCGATAGCATACATGCAACACCGTGGGGCTAGGTAGACAAGTAAACCTAATGGAAGACATAGCCGATAGTAATAGGGAAGTTTGGTTTTATAATATAAAACTTAGGTTAGTTAATCCATCTTAGGGTTTAATTGAATCTATTAACTCCCAACTAAATAGATATTTCAAACATGCTTTATAAAAGCCTTTTCTTTATATCCCCATAAACTTCTCTATTTATCTCCGATTAAATCCAGAAAAATTCTTAAAATTCCCAAAAATTCCTTTAAGCTTATTTCTCAATTAACACACATTATTTTCCTAATTTTAATTCCTGTATTTAACATTTCCCCCCACTAATAAAAATTTGATCTCCAAATTTACTACTTAGGTGCGGTAATCTCAATAGCATAGTCAATCAGTTTAAGCACCGAAAGAACTACATGCACCTTAAATAAACAGGTGAGGGTATCGAGTTATGATATCATCCTCAAGCTCTCAGGTTGTCTACTCATCCGTATGATGTTGTCATCCAACCTTGATTAGTTGAATGATTTCATTTTGCTACTGATGCTTCTTATGATCTAACATTCGTATATGACTCTCTTCATAAGTAGCATCAGTCTGAAACGGAATCGACACATTCCTCAGAATGTAAGTAAGGTCTGGCACAACCATCCTCAACACGTATACATAAAACACATTATGTACCCCGCAAGGGTCGATAGAATTGCCAACGGATAGACTACTCCACCTATCCTCTCTAGTATCTAAAGTGGTCCGATATAATGAAGAGCTAACTTGCTCTTCAAACCAAAACTTTTAATCCCTTTAGTGGGTGAGACACGTAGAAGTACATGGTCGCCACCATAAATTCCAAAAGTCTCCATCTCCGATCTACATAACTCTTTTGTCAATCCCGACTTCTGATATTTCTCGTCGGATAATACATACTAACTCTACATCATGTTGTATACTCCGTGGTCCCGAAATATGTTGTTTACCAACTTTCTTTCACAGAGTAGGAGTTCGATGTGCTCTGTCAAACAAAACCTCAAACGATGATCATCTGAATAACTGAATGCTATCCGTAGAGGTATGTAAACTCCACCAAGTGCAAATGATCCTCCCAGCTGCCTTTGAAATCTATCACACATGCTCACAACAGATCCTCAAGTGTTTGTGTAGCGGGCTCTGACTGTCCATCTGTCTGCGGTGAGAAGCTGTATCAAAATAAAGCTCCGTACCCAAAGCATGCTAAGATACTGCCAAAATCATAAAGTAAAACATGAATCTCTATCCGATGTAATGCTCTGAGGTATATCGTGAAATCTGATAATCTCTCTACTGTATGACTCCGTCAGACGATCCAAAGAGTCTGTCCTACGGATCGGTAGAAAATGTGTGGATTTGGTTAATCGATCAAAGATCACCCAATTCACATCATATTCTATCCGTGTTCCGGGTAACCCTATCACAAAATCCATAGTGATATGTTTCCATTTCCATTCCAATATCGGGACGTTCTGAAACAACTCTGTTGGTTTCAGCTGCTCAGTCTTCACTTGTTGATATATCAAACATCGCCATAAATTCCGCTATGTCTCTTTATCATGTCATTCCACCTGTAGAGCGCTCAAGTCCTGTAACCATTCTGCTACACACATACCGCAAATGCTGATCACTAACCAGTGCTTCTTAATTTATTCCACAATGGGGAACCGAGCAACCCTGGATACCAAAAATCTCATACTCTTTCTATCCTCATTCTACCAGTTCTAACTCTGAGGAAACTCTGTATCAAAATCTATAACTACTGCTCGGTAACTAGCTAGAAACTCATACAAATGATGTCTCCATATTTTTAGTCCAAAGATAATAACTGCTAATTCCAAATTGTGAACAGGGTACTTTTTCTCGTGTTCCTTCAGCTTACAAGAAGTCTATGATACCACCCATGAGTGATGCATCCAAACTGCACCTAACTCCTGCAGCGATGCATCAGTGTAGAGCATAAACCATCTTCCCCAGAGGGAAATATGAATACGGGTGCAGTAACCAGTCTTTGTTTGATCTCTTAGAAACTTATCTCGCAAGCCTCAATCCACGAAAATTTTACTCCCCTTCCTGGTCAGTAAAGTCAATGGTAGAGCAAAGCTAGAAACATCCTCTACCAATCTTCAATAATATCCAGTCTGTTCCAGAAAGCTACAAAATTCATGTACTGTCTTTGGTTGCTCCCAATCGGAAATGACCTCTATCTTCAAAAGATCCACCGTTATTCCTCTACTAGAGACCATATGTCCAAGAAAATATCACTCATAATAGTCAAGATGCACACTTACTAAACTTCGCATAGAGACATACTCGTCGGAGCATCTCCAAATGCATGTGAAGATGTTGATCATGATCCAACCCTGACCAGGAATAAATCAGAATATCATCAATAAAGACAATGAGTCATTCTGTATAGTCTTTGATACCGATGTCGTACCCAAAATCGACTCAATCATAAACTTCACTTACCTTTTCGGGGCAAGTCGAGGAGTTCTTCCGAAAATATATCCGGGCATTCTCGAACTATAGGAACGTCCGAGGGCTGTGAAGTACCATCTTCCGCCACCTTAGTCAATGACTGTAGATATCTCATCACCCTTGGTCCCAACGAATTTCCAAAAGAGGTGATCCGAAAGTCGGAAAGTGATCACTCTTGCTCAACAGTCAACTATAGCATAGCAAGTAGTCAACTAATCCATGTCCAGTATGATGTCCAATTCTGCCATAGTGAGCACCTGAAATCCACTATCAGTGAATGTCTATCGAAATCCAAGGCATCCCCTGACTTCTTAACTAATGGTTAGGATCTCTCCAAATGACAGATATACCACTAAGTCATGTGATCTGAGTGTAAGACTTCTATCAATTCTTACTCAACAATGGTCCAACTAATACCTCTCAAAGGCATCATGAAATATAATCCAAGTAATATACTAATCTCGAAAATCATCCTCTGCATCATCCACCAAGTAATGACTTGATCTCATTGATAATATGCAGCTAATATAGCCTTCTCTGTGTTAGTACAAGTCATGTACTTGTATGTGCATCCATGGTTATCTAACCATGCACAAGTGACCCAATGGTCATAATCTCCATGAAACAGAGTAAATTGATCCTTTACTGATCGACCAACAATGACATACAAACTCTATCCACCACCCAGCTATCTAGTCTGGGTTGATACAGTTGGTGATATTCCTTGAGACTATAATCCTGGATCTTTCATAGGAGTGTGATGAGTCTAACTTATGCCATAAGACTCAACCTCATTCGGAACCCCAGCAAAATTCACCTTTTAGGCATCAGGTCCAGGTCCCATTAACTCAATAAATCATCTCCGTGGTGGACTTGGACCATGGTCACAAATAGTGACTGATCATCTTAAGTCATACCTATCACAGACATCTTGGTAAGAATTAGCAGAAATATAGGTTACTTACTATACAACTTACATCTTATAGCTCAGAGATATCCTGCCGCTGCCTTGTTCCAAAACTCAAAAAGTCACATCGAGAAAATAAATCATGATATCAAAAGTATGAAAATAGGCTTTCGCAACCTGTGGCTCTAATACCAATAAATTGTCACTCCCCAAAAGTACACATGCCCATAGATACGGACGAGACTCTCTAGTGACAATCTTCGATACTACTTGGTATGAGTCCACAAAACTCAAAAAAACCAAAAACACAACCACACAGTGTAATATGACTATAATACCCTACCTGAATATTCACAACCACGCAGTGTATATGAATATAATACCCTACCTGGGTATTCATAACCACGCAGAGTATATGAATATAATATCCTACCCGGGTATTAACAACCACGTAGTATAATATAAAATCCAACTGAATAGAGAATAACAATGGGGTCCACCTCACACATAAAATCCAAATAATCGATTGTGAGCCGGCTTGACTTAACACTCTGAATACACAACCGAGTAAATACCAATAACAATATACAACTTAAATAATACAATGTTAATGAAATAAATAAATGCAAAAATAGATAGCTGAAAAAAGACAAACATAAATCGTAGCTCGATGTGAGTGGGACGGCACGGGCATATATCCTCCAAGAGACCCAATCAACATATACATGCTAACCTAAAAATAATAATAAAAGTAGGGGTGGTGAGTACAAAAGAGATACTCAGCGGGTATAAGAAGATAGTGCTTGAACATTAAAGTATACAGGAATCCAAAGGTATACATTCTCAAAGAAAGAATATACTCACCATCGAATGATGACACTTGTATACCACTACTATACAAGCACCCTACTCAACTACACATAGTATCGTGAGTATTGCATTAGCAAAGAACATGAGTACAATATCTCAAATGCATGTACCCTCAATAATCAATATAAGTACTGCATCTCATATGTGTATATCGGTACTAGCATCAAAAATTGGGGTCTCATATATGGGAGCAATGCTCTACCACAGGGTATACAAATGACCAAGACACCCAGCTCATCAGCTGTGGACTGCTGGAGAAACGCTCTACCACGATACTCGTGGGCAGTCCGAAAATGTCAGGGTCCCTATCTGTGGGAGAAACTCTCTACCACGAATGACCTTGTGGGCAGATAGGAGGTAGCTATCTAACTATGGGCTGCGGAAGAAACTCTCTACCATGTATGACCTCGTAGGAAGCCAGGGAGTCCTGATCGATAGCACATGTATCACCAATGCTATGACTCACTCAACCAACTAAATGGGAGACATAGCCGATAGCATGCAATGCAACATCGGGATGCTACGACTCACTC
>JBBUKS010047471.1:0-10288 GCA_038050645.1 Hedychium gardnerianum
ACTACGTGATTTGATTAATTTCAAAAGCACATATGTTAAATGAGAAAAACGCACAATCATCCATGTGGAATGTAAATTTCATTTATTTTATTTAGATGGAAATCTGACTCAACAAGATTTTCGTTTTAAAAAATGAAATATTCCATCAATCTGGAATAATATTCCTGATTTTTTTTTTCTTTTTTCTTTTTTCTTTTTTCTTTTTTCTTTTTGCCTAATAATTATTTTTATTTTTATTTTAAAAAATCAGGACCTCAATCCAAGGCACGGTTAATGACCAAATCCAAGTAAATCTTGACCTTCCCTTTTCACGGGTCCCCTCCCCCCAAAAGATACCCAGAAACCAGCTCCATTTCAGGAACTTGATCCACTTCCTTCTTAATTCTTTATTTTTTTTTCATAAAGAATTCCTTTTTTTTTCTCATCCTTTTAAGAATCCCTGCGTTCTTCGATTCCGCCGTTGCACTTCTTTTCAAGAAATCCTCAGCTGTTTGAATTGCTTCCCTCTCTCTCTCTCTCTCTTTCTCTTTTCTTCTTGACCCAGCAAAACTTGCAAGGCTTTCCCAACCCCTGCGAAGCCAACTCTTCTCCTCTTCTTCTGTTTTCCTCTCACCCAAGTTTGAATTTTGCCACCAAATCAGGGAAACTTGATGACTTCTAAGGAAGGTAAGGCCTTTTGCTGCTGTGATTCTTCAGTTAAAATCTCTTCTTTTCCAACTTGGTTATGGCCTGCATGGTTTGAGTGATGAAACTCATAGAGCTTCTGCTCTTGTCTCCAGAGCTTGATCCAGAGGAAGCTTCTTTGGATTCTGAACGAGGTTTGTTTATTTATCACTAATATTTTCTGTTTCCCCTCTTTTTTTTTTTGTTTTGTTTTGGATTTAATAAAGTAGTTTTAGAAGTAGAGGAGCAGCTTTCTTCACAGGGGGAAGCACAGAAGGACTCTTCGATTACAGATGAAGAAGGTTAGCTTCAGATCAATTTTTTTTTTCTTCCTTTTTTTTAGTAGATTTTTGTTTATTCCTCTGTTTTCTTCTCCCTTTTGAGAAATTTCAAACAAATCAAGTGAGAAACATGCTTTGCGTGCAAGTCATTTGAGAATATTTATTAGCAATACAAATAAATTAATGCCAAGAATTACATCAACAAACTTACAAAAGTGTGATAATTGAACAAAAATGCAAGTTCCGAGATCACTATGATGGAGTAAATGAGTAACCAGGGCTACGACTATAAATGAATTATCAACAAATTTGATGTTAACTTGATAATAACTTATTTATTTTCATTTAATTTATATAAAATTAATTAAATAAATAAATTTGAATATATTGATAAATTAAATAATTAAATTTAAATATATATATATGATTAATTTATTAATATTTATTAATAAAATTTATATTAATTAAATTTAATAATTAATAAAATAATTAAATTTAATAATTAATAAAATAATTAAATAAATTTAAATTAAGAATTTGATAAAATTTAAACAAAAATTAATTTTGAATTGAGAATTTGATAAAATAACTTAAGTCAAACTTTAAATAAATTTAAATTCATGAAAAATAAATTAAATCAAATTTAAAGATTTTATTTATTTTAGATTCGGCTAGACTATCTCTTGCTCTGTTTCTTAAAGGTTGGGAAGAACAATCTATGCCTATTCTTAGATAATCAGAATCACTGAGAAGAACTCCTCGGTTGATCTGAAGATAGCCAATAATCAACTAATTTCTAGCTCATCTCTTGATCTTAGGAAAAGAGAAGAATGAACACAACTCCGGATCAGAAACAAACAGCACCTGCATTGATGAAGACTCTAACCAAAGCTCACCAAGAGGCGTTCTTGAGATCACTGCATCAGTTGCAGACTCCGATGGCAGCAGCAGCAGCAGAAGCAGTGATATTTCATCGAATGAGCCAGGGCCGGAGTCCCACAGCCTGCACTGGAGAACCTTTATTGCAGGACTAATAATGAGGAAGAAGAGATCGATGACGAGGCTGTCGACGTTTCCACCAACAACCACAACGCGATCGAGCCTGGGCGGGGCATTGGAGAGGATCAAGAGCAGCAACAAAGATAGTTTTGAGAGAAAAGAAGTTGCATTGGAGATCAAAATGGAGGGGATCAAGAGCAGCAGCAAGGCTGCATTGGAGGTCAAAATGGCAAGGCCTTCGTGGAGGAGCTTTGCTCACGAAGAACTCGCCGCTGCCACGGATGGATTTTGTCCAGGCATGTAGAAGTTTTCTCGAAGACAAGCGATCGATTCTAATGCATTTCTGTTTAATTTTGACAGAGAAGTTGATCGGCAAGGGCGGCCACGCCGAGGTCTACAAGGGTCGCCTAGCCGACGGCCAACTGGTGGCCGTGAAGAGGCTGATCAAGAAAGACGGCGAGGAGGAACGAATAGGAGATTTCTTGTCTGAGCTCGGAATCATCGCTCATGTTGCTCATCCAAATGCAGCACAGCTTCTCGGATTCAGTGTGGAAGGCGGCTTGCACTTGGTCTTGCAATTCTCTCCTCATGGAAGCTTGGCCTCTGTGCTTCATGGTTCTTCAGGTTCAAAGCAAAAGCTTGACTGGAAGCTGAGGTTCGAGATCGCACTTGGCATAGCAGAAGGGCTTCGCTACCTCCACGAAGGCTGCCAAAGGCGCATAATCCACAGAGACGTCAAGGCCTCCAACATACTACTGACTGAAGACTTCCAGCCTCAGATCTCCGACTTCGGCCTCGCGAAGTGGCTGCCCGGCAAGTGGAATCACCATGTTGTGTTCCCCATCGAAGGCACATTCGGGTAAGACATCTCCTTGTAGCTTTGTTCTTGAGGAGATTAACAAGTTGAACAGTTACTTGGCGCCAGAGTACTTCATGCATGGAGTGGTGAACGAGAAGACTGATGTGTTTGCGTTTGGGGTGCTGCTGCTTGAGATCGTAACGGGAAGGAGAGCCATCGATTCATCGAGGCAGAGCTTGGTGATTTGGGTAAACATTGTTTTCTCACTTTGCTTAGCTGCCAATTCTTCTCCAACCTCCTCAGCCATGGCCGGAATCTGTCCGTCCTTGCTTGCAACAGGCGAAACCATTGCTGGACGCAAACAACGTCGAGGAACTCGTCGATGTTTCTCTCCGAGATGCGTACGACGGCGACGAATTGGCCCGGGCGCTGCGAGTCGCTTCGGTTTGCATCCATCACCTCTCCACCTCGAGGCCCGCCATGAACCAGGTGAGCTTAAGCCCACAAGCTTCTTCTTCTCTCGCTCGGACATGATCATCAAAGCATCAAGTGTGATCTTCGTGCAGGTGGTGAGGTTTCTGAAAGGCGAAGAGGGATCGATCGAGCTCATCGGAGGAGAATCGAAGGAGAAAGTTGCGAAAACGCCATTGTTTGACGGTGGCGAAATGGATGATGACTACACCTGCTCCAAGTACCTCAGGGACCTGCACCGGCACAAGCAGCTTGCTCTGGAGCAGTGAA
The DNA here is from genome assembly GCA_038050645.1 of Hedychium gardnerianum. NCBI lineage: Eukaryota > Viridiplantae > Streptophyta > Magnoliopsida > Zingiberales > Zingiberaceae > Hedychium > Hedychium gardnerianum. Next base: position 3,484 of record JBBUKS010047471.1, read on the forward strand.
CTCCCTGTGTAAAATATCTGAACTGTAATTGTATCTTTAATTGCAGATTTATAAGCTTCGAATGTCGGATATGATCAAATATTGCTTGGATTCTGCTTTGACGGCTCGTTGGAATCTAAAAAACAGAGGAAGGATGTTTTTAAGGTAGAGGAAACTAGAAAATTTCCTTTAATCCCTTCTCTCTGTAATTCCTGTCTCTCTCCAAGGAATTGGCAGAATGCAATCAAGCTAAAAAATAGAAATGTTTGATAAACAAAAGCTTTTTTTTTTTTTGAAAAAAAATCAAGTGGAGATTAGTTGACATTGTTTCATTTGACCTTTTTATCGAGAAGAGATTGCAAGGTCAAACATAATATAGAGATAGAAAGATGAAACCATTGTTGATGACAATTTTTTTTAAAGGTTTTAAATTTGTATTGAAAGCAATAGCATACATAGAAAATCATTCATGTGATGTACAAGATTTAGTTATTATCAAGTTTTATGTTAAAAACTTAAATCGAAATTAATACAACAGCAATTCAAATGCTAACTGATCCGAGTAGGAGGTAAAGTCTTACGGGACCACACGCTAATAGGAAAAGTCTTTGAACACTCTGTTACATGTCATAAGTCAAGAAAAAATTTATCAATCGAGATTCGAGGAGTCCTTCACCAATCGGGAGATAGGAGTCCTCCGCTAATCGGGATCCGAGGAGTCCTCCGCTAATCGGGAGCTGGAAATCCTCAGCCAATCGGGATCCGGGGAGTCCTTTACCAATCGGGAGCGGGAAGCTCTCCATCAATCGAGAATCGGGTAGTCCTCCACCAACAGGGAGTCGGTAAGTCCATCCCCAGCCGGGAGCCCAACATCAATTGAGTCCAACGTTAGCTGCGACCCAAATACACCACGCCTGGTGATGGAGCGGTGCTGATAAGACACCACCTCACTGCTGGTGACGGAATGTGGTAGGCGGTATGGGGTATAGCCTACCTCTAAATATGGTAAGAAGCGATAGGACGTTTTTCTTACCGACGTATGGTGAACGTCCCATCATCTATTAATATATTGAAAGGAGAGTATAAAGAGGTCTCTCTGAAGAAAAGGAGGTAAGAATAATTTTTTTAAAAAAGACAATTTCTTCCATATAGAGAGCTTCTTCCTCTCTGTTCAAGAAAAAAGAGAAACCGGTGATTGACTTGAGCGTTAGAGGGACAACATCGGAACCCCCTAGCTGTCCTTCTAACCCATAGAGTTCATCTTCCTTTTATATAGGAGTAGTGGATTACTCCTCCGGGAGAGAGTAGCTTCCTTTGGAGCAAGTAGAGGACTGGCCAACGAAGTCCTCCAGCTCGCCGGTGGCTCCTCCATTGCGGTAGGTCTCAGATAGGAACAAATTGACGTCATCTATGAGAATCTGATATCTGAACTGAGACGTCAAGATGGATGACACCGGTAGGACCCAGATGGTCACCATGACGAGTGAAAATTTTGATCAGCTCGTAGCAGCTAAAGTCCATGAGGGGGTTCAAAAGCAACTGTCGGCAAATCCCTCGCCCCTAAAGTTACTGGCAGCCTCTGTAGAGGTATCTCCGGTTCTTGTCCATAGGTCGTTGCGTCCTGCGGAACTCTTCCCAACCCCAGCGGTGACCCCGATGGGAGTGACAGCCCGTTGTGAGTTACCGACAGAGTCCTCAGCGGTCGAAACGCCTCCTCGGAATCCCAAACGGGGGAAGGTGTCGATTGTTGAAGCAATTATTGAAGAAGGGGCAAACATCTTGTCTGTCCTGCTCGCAAAAAACATCTTAGACGACGCGTTACCTTGTCATTTTCGGCCGTTGCAGATAGTCGAGGACACAGGAGCTATAGATCCTGAAGACCACCTGTGCAAATTCGAAAATGCAGTACTCCTGTATCAATACACGACGACATCGAATGTCGTGTATTCTTGGCCACCCTCTCAGGCCCGGCCCAGAGGTGGTTCAATAGACTAAATTCGACCTCCATTCTATACTTCAAGGATTTCAAAGTCGTCTTCCTACAACACTTCGCCAGCAGCCGGAGATACCACAAAACTCTGTTGAACTTACTATCTTTTTGATAAGGGCCAAAAGAAGCATTGAAAGACTATATCCAGAGGTTTAAACGGGTAGCCCAAGACATCCCTGCGGCCACCTTAGACGTGCTCATAAATGCCTTCTCCGGAGAACGGGTGGAAGAAGATTTCTTCAAGTCTCTCATCAAGAAACCCTCGACGAACTTTGACGGCCTATTAAGTCGGGTGGTTAAGTATGTCCAAGTAGAGAAAGTTCAGATGTCAAGAAAAAGAGAAAACTCTCTCCCAAACCGCTTCGGTACTCAGCCGGAAAAGAGAGCTGCCCCGCCTTCGCCGAGGAACAGGGATGTTGGACCCAACCACCAGCAAACATGGAGAACGAAAGACACAGTGCAAGCTTCCCCGAGCCCGAATTCTCAACCAGGATGGAGGCTGCCCTAAGTGCTGAAGAAATTTTGTGCTTTTCATCAATTGGTTGGGCACGACACGGGGGAATGTGAGTAGTACTCGTGGGAATTGAGGCAGGTTGCTGAGCAACGGGCACTCCAGCGAAGAGCGTCGCACAAGCTTCTTCCACGCTCTCCTCATCCAGTGAACCAAAAGAATTATATGGGTTGTTAGCCCGATCGACGGGCTCACTCATCATCCCCAGAAGAGAGGAGGCTGCCCCGATCTCGTCAAGAGACAAATCGGGGCACGGGCGAAAAGAAGCATGAAACTTCCCCCCGGGGAACAATTAACATGATAATCGGGGGACCCATTGATGGGGATTCTTACCGGATCCGAAAGGCGCACGGTAGGAGGTTGGAAAGTTACGTAGAAAATTGGAGGCCCATCCATCAATTTTGGGCTCCTAGATTTGGAAGGAATGGAAACCCCTCATGATGACGCTTTGGTAATACATGCTTTCATCGCTAACTACAACGTGAAGAGAGTGTTCGTAGATATGAGCAGTTCAGTCAATATCATTTTCAAAAAGGCCTTCGACTAGATTCAGCTTGAGGGAGAAAAGTTCTAATCGATGACTACTTCGTTATACAGTTTCACTGGTCACGAGATACAATCGCTTAGCCAAATTGACCTCTCCATCTCTCTGGGGGAGGAGCCCTTGACGAGGACTCGTTGCACCTCCTTTCTCATAATGGACACATCCTCTGCTTATAATGTCATCCTAAGGAAAACCTCGAAGTTCGAATGGAATGAAGGTTGTGACAAAACTTTCATTGAATGAAGGTTGTGACAAGGCTTTCATTGAATGAAGGCTGTTATCCAAACCCATAATCGGGGAAATCCTATGGGTATATCTGTTTGCAGCTGAAGGAGCAGTTAGCTCTGTTCTCATTCGACAGGAGAGCAATGTATAACATCCCATTTATTTCTCGAGCCATTTACTGAAAGATGCGGAGAGCCGATATACCATACTCAAGAAGTTGACCCTGGGCCTAGTGCTTACTGCCTTTCAGCTAAGACCATATTTTTCATCTCATCCAATTGTGATGCTCACCAATAGTACGCTCGATCGGGAATGACGAATCCCGAAACCTCAGGAAGACTGATCAAATAGACAACCGAGTTGGGCGAATATGACATACAATATCAGCCAAGGTCTGCGGTCAAAGCACAAGCCTTGGTGGACTTTCTAATCGAAACACTTGGCCAGCAAGCGAAGGAAACGTGGAAGATCTATGTAAATGGTTCATCTACAAAGTAGGGTAGCGGGACGGGCATAATATTGATTTCGCCAAAGGAGGATATTCTACAGCTTGCTGTCCGACTCAATTTTAAAGCCTCTAATAATGAAGTTGAATATGAGGCTCTCTTGGCGGGCCTTCAAGCAGCAAAGAGGGTGGGTGCATCGCGGGTAATCATACACTTCGACCCGCAATTGGTTGCTCAACAGCTGGATGGAAGATTCGAAATCAAGAATGAAAGGTTGCAGAAATATACAACAATCTTTGAAGAGTTAAAGGTGGATTTCAAGGAAGTAACCCTCCAAAAGATCTCCTGAGCCAAGAATCAAAAGGCGGATGAACTAGCTAAACTGGCTAGCGCATTGATGACCTGGACTTTAGAGGAGCCGATAGTTCAAACTCCTCTGGTGTCACAAGTCGATCGAGCGCTTTGTGTGGAGGAACTCACCAATTGGAGAACTCTTATCTTAACTTTCTTGAAACATGAAACTTTACCCAGCGATAGTGAACAAGCCCGAGTGATGAAAAGGTGAGCGACCTAATTCACCCTGATTGGGGAGAACTTATATCGACGGTCATTCTCACGTTCCCTTCTCAAGTGCCTCAATCAGGAAGATGTTGATTATGTCTTGAAGGAGATCAATGAAGGCATCTGCGAAAATCATATAGGGTCATACGCTCGCCTGAAAGGTTCTACTGGCTGGATATTTCTGGCCAACTTTACAAACTGATGTTCCCCGATTCGTCGCCAAATGCATCCCTTGCAAGAAATATCAACACCTCTTGCACCGCCCGATGGAGATACTCGAGACCTTTACAGTTTTGTGGCCTTTCGACCAATGAGGGATGAACATTGTGGGGTTCGATTGGCCCCAGAAAAAGAAGTTTCTTCTGGTTGCTGTGGATTATTTCTCTAAGTGGGTGAAAGTGGAGGCTCTATCTCATATAACAGAAGATAAAGTCATGAAGTTTTTATGGAAGAACATTGTCTGTCGATTCGGGTTACCTCACAAACTCGTCTCTGACAACGAGAGACAATTTCAGGGTCGCAAACTCCGAGAATGATGTGAGGCATGTAACATCCAACAAGCTTTTACCTCCATGGCATATCCCCAAAGCAATGGATAGACCGAGGTGGTTAATCGGGAAATAGTCTGGGGGCTCAAAATTAAGTTGGATTACGTAAAGGGCAGTTGGGTAGATGAATTGTCAGCATCTTGTGGGCATATTGGACTACTCACTGAGAAAGTACGGGTATGACCCTTTTTCACCTTGTTTATGGAGGAGAGGCAGTGGTACTGATCGAAGTTGGAGAAGAGTCTATCCGAAGGAAGACTTACGATCATGATGACCCGTGCGAGCGAATTTTGGACCTCGATTTGATATCCGAGACACGGGAAAAGACAACTTCTCGGCTCCTAGACTATCGCCAGAAGATGCGTCACACATACAACAAGCGTGTAAAACCCCGCTCCTTCCAGGTTGGGGCCTCGTTTGGCGACGAATTAAGTCCATTGGAGATGTCAATAAACTGGAATCACAATGGGGAGGGTCATACACTATCCGACGCAAACTCAACTCGGGACCTTACTACCTAAGACACTGGCAGCAAAGAGCTTACGACCGGCCTATGGCTATATCCTTTTGTGTAAGTCTTTTTGTATATATTCTAGTCGTTAATGACAAATTAAGATACATCTCAGGAACATGGCGGTCCTGTGCATCTTATTAATTCTAGTCCTGGACCGCGGATTCTCCTCCGACTATACTGGCTCCCCGGTTTAAACTCTCTCGTACTCGGACGTAGTAGGGGTTGAGATCCATACTAATCTCGGTCCCGGACCGCAGAGTCTCCCCCGATTATACTGATCTTCCGTCCAAACTTTCCCATATTCAGACGTAGTAAGGGTCAAGATCCATATTAAGCCCTATCCCGGATTGCGGATTCTCCCCCGACAATACCGGCTCCCCGGTCCAACCTGCCCCGTACTCAGACATAGTAAGGGTCGAGATCCATATTAATCCCGATTTTGGACTGCGGATTCTCCCCCGATTATATCGGCTTCCCGATCCAAACTCCCTCGTACTCGGACGTAGTAGGGATCGAATCCATATTAATCCTGGTCTCGGATCGCGGATTCTCCCTCGATTATACCGACTCCTCGGTCCAAACTCTCCCATACCTGGGCATAGTAAGGGTTGAGATCCATATTTATCTCAGTCTCGGACCGCGGATTCTCCCTCGATTATATCAGTTTTCCGGTCCAAACTCTCCCGTACTCCGACGTAATAAGGGTCGAGATCCATATTAATCCCGATCCCAGACCACGGATTCTCCTCCGACAATTTTAAGCATATCGATTGGTCAAAATCTCCCGTTCGAGTTATAGTCAAAGTGAGGGTCAGAAGCAACCACAACGTAGAAGGCTCGAAACAAAAGTTTTTAATTAAAGATAAGTCGTTGCAAAAGATAAAAATAAATAGAAAGCTTAGGCTAAATCGACCATGTTTTCCTCGGGGAGCCAATCGGTGATCTTAGTAAGACTGAGGCGGAGCAAAAGAGCATATGAGGAAAGGACTCCCGTCTCGCGAAGTTGCTCCAAGGCGCCTTTCATACCATGCTTAATCATGTTTATCATACGGCTGCCAAGCATCGAGTAGAATTCTTGGGAGCTGAGGAATTCCTTCCTTCTTTCACCCCAGTGCGCTCCTTCCCCAACTACGTGCTCCTTGAACTTAGTCTCCTTGCTCTTTAATTGATGTTGCTGGTTCTCCAAGGCCACTTGCAGCATTTCCATCGAGGCCTCCAGTGCAGCTAATTCAGCGCGGGCCCCTTCTAGCTCAAGCCGAGCAATTTCCCGCTCCCTACTACATGCCTCGTTCTCTTCACACAAATATGCTTGAAGGGAATCCAGCATCTCCCGCACAGCCTCGCAAGAGGCTTCCTTCATTACCACCATTGTTTGCGCTGCCCCTAACTCCGCTTGTTGTTCGTCCACATAGGCTTTAGAGTGACATGCAGCAGCCAACGCCTTGCGTTTACGTTTCCTCTCTGATTTGTACTTTCTATGGGACTCG